>JAMYCR010000406.1:0-27252 GCA_028830335.1 Eucera pruinosa
TTTCGCCTGGGTGCACCTAACCCACGCTGCAATGGACCTAATCAAGTCTTAACAGTACCTAACCGACTTACCCTACGTCTACGCACACCTAACCCACCCCGAACGTACCTAACCGTGCCTGAGGCGTGCCTGCACGTCGATACCGACACCTAACCCACCCTGGGAAGAGCCAAACATCTGTAGGAGCTGACCTAACCAACGTAACCTTCGCTTGAACGGGCCTAACCCACCACGGAACGAACCTAACCCAGTCCGGAGCGCCCGTAACCGCTCTATACTTCGCCTGGGTGCACCTAACCCACGCTGCAATAGACCTAATCAAGTCTTAACGGTACCTAACCGACTTACCCTACGTCTCCGCACACCTATCCCACTCCGAAGGTACCTAACCGTGCCTGAGGCGTGCCTGCACGTCGATACCGACACCTAACCCACCCTGGGAAGAGCCAAACATCTGTCGGAGCTGACCTAACCGACGTAACCTTCGCCTGAACGGGCCTAACCCACCACGGAACGAACCTAACCCAGTCCGGAGCTCCCGTAACCGCTCTATACTTCGCCTGGGTGCACCTAGCCCACGCTGCAATGGACCTAATCAAGTCTTAACAGTACCTAACCGACTTACCCTACGTCTACGCACACCTAACCCACCCCGAAGGTACCTAACCGTGCCTGAGGCGTGCCTGCACGTCGATACCGACACCTAACCCACCCTGGGAAGAGCCAAACATCTGTCGGAGCTGACCTAACCGACGCAACCTTCGCCTGAACGGGCCTAACCCACCACGGAACGAACCTAACCCAGTCCGGAGCGCCCGTAACCGCTCTATACTTCGCCTGGGTGCACCTAACCCACGCTGCAATGGACCTAATCAAGTCTTAACGGTACCTAACCGACTTACCCTACGTCTACGCACACCTAACCCACCCCGAAGGTACCTAACCGTGCCTGAGGCGTGCCTGCACGTCGATACCGACACCTAACCCACCCTGGGGAGAGCCAAACATCTGTCGGAGCTGACCTAACCGACGCAACCTTCGCCTGAACGGGCCTAACCCACCACGGAACGAACCTAACCCAGTCCGGAGCGCCCGTAACCGCTCTATACTTCGCCTGGGTGCACCTAACCCACGCTGCAATGGACCTAATCAAGTCTTAACGGTACCTAACCGACTTACCCTACGTCTACGCACACCTAACCCACCCCGAAGGTACCTAACCGTGCCTGAGGCGTGCCTGCACGTCGATACCGACACCTAACCCACCCTGGGAAGAGCCAAACATCTGTCGGAGCTGACCTAACCGACGCAACCTTCGCCTGAACGGGCCTAACCCACCACGGAACGAACCTAACCCAGTCCGGAGCGCCCGTAACCGCTCTATACTTCGCCTGGGTGCACCTAACCCACGCTGCAATGGACCTAATCAAGTCTTAACAGTACCTAACCGACTTACCCTACGTCTACGCACACCTAACCCACCCCGAAGGTACCTAACCGTGCCTGAGGCGTGCCTGCACGTCGATACCGACACCTAACCCACCCTGGGAAGAGCCAAACATCTGTAGGAGCTGACCTAACCAACGTAACCTTCGCTTGAACGGGCCTAACCCACCACGGAACGAACCTAACCCAGTCCGGAGCTCCCGTAACCGCTCTATACTTCGCCTGGGTGCACCTAACCCACGCTGCAATGGACCTATTCAAGTCTTAACAGTACCTAACCGACTTACCCTACGTCTACGCACACCTAACCCACCCCGAAGGTACCTAACCGTGCCTGAGGCGTGCCTGCACGTCGATACCGACACCTAACCCACCCTGGGAAGAGCCAAACATCTGTAGGAGCTGACCTAACCAACGCAACCTTCGCCTGAACGGGCCTAACCCACCACGGAACGAACCTAACCCAGTCCGGAGCGCCCGTAACCGCTCTATACTTCGCCTGGGTGCACCTAACCCACGCTGCAATGGACCTAATCAAGTCTTAACGGTACCTAACCGACTTACCCTACGTCTACGCACACCTAACCCACCCCGAAGGTACCTAACCGTGCCTGAGGCGTGCCTGCACGTCGATACCGACACCTAACCCTCCCTGGGGAGAGCCAAACATCTGTCGGAGCTGACCTAACCGACGCAACCTTCGCCTGAACGGGCCTAACCCACCACGGAACGAACCTAACCCAGTCCGGAGCGCCCGTAACCGCTCTATACTTCGCCTGGGTGCACCTAACCCACGCTGCAATGGACCTAATCAAGTCTTAACGGTACCTAACCGACTTACCCTACGTCTACGCACACCTAACCCACCCCGAAGGTACCTAACCGTGCCTGAGGCGTGCCTGCACGTCGATACCGACACCTAACCCACCCTGGGAAGAGCCAAACATCTGTCGGAGCTGACCTAACCGACGCAACCTTCGCCTGAACGGGCCTAACCCACCACGGAACGAACCTAACCCAGTCCGGAGCGCCCGTAACCGCTCTATACTTCGCCTGGGTGCACCTAACCCACGCTGCAATGGACCTAATCAAGTCTTAACGGTACCTAACCGACTTACCCTACGTCTACGCACACCTAACCCACCCCGAAGGTACCTAACCGTGCCTGAGGCGTGCCTGCACGTCGATACCGACACCTAACCCACCCTGGGGAGAGCCAAACATCTGTCGGAGCTGACCTAACCGACGCAACCTTCGCCTGAACGGGCCTAACCCACCACGGAACGAACCTAACCCAGTCCGGAGCGCCCGTAACCGCTCTATACTTCGCCTGGGTGCACCTAACCCACGCTGCAATGGACCTAATCAAGTCTTAACGGTACCTAACCGACTTACCCTACGTCTACGCACACCTAACCCACCCCGAAGGTACCTAACCGTGCCTGAGGCGTGCCTGCACGTCGGTACCGACACCTAACCCACCCTGGGAAGAGCCAAACATCTGTCGGAGCTGACCTAACCAACGTAACCTTCGCTTGAACGGGCCTAACCCACCACGGAACGAACCTAACCCAGTCCGGAGCTCCCGTAACCGCTCTATACTTCGCCTGGGTGCACCTAACCCACGCTGCAATGGACCTAATCAAGTCTTAACAGTACCTAACCGACTTACCCTACGTCTACGCACACCTAACCCACCCCGAACGTACCTAACCGTGCCTGAGGCGTGCCTGCACGTCGATACCGACACCTAACCCACCCTGGGAAGAGCCAAACATCTGTAGGAGCTGACCTAACCAACGTAACCTTCGCTTGAACGGGCCTAACCCACCACGGAACGAACCTAACCCAGTCTGGAGCGCCCGTAACCGCTCTATACTTCGCCTGGGTGCACCTAACCCACGCTGCAATGGACTTAATCAAGTCATATCTGTACCTAACCGACATACCCTACGTCTACACACACCTAACCCACCCCTGAATGTACCTAACCGCGCCGGAGGCGTGCCTGCACGTCGTTACCGACACCTAAACCACCTTGGGAAGAGCCAAACATCTGTGGGAGCTGACCTAACCGACGTAACTTTCGCTTGAACTGGCCTAACCCACCACGGAATGAACCTAACCCAGTCTGGAGCGCACATAAACGCTCAATACTTCGCCTAGATGCACCTAACCCACGCTGGAGTGGACCTAATCAAGTCTTATCTGTACCTAACCGATTTACCCTACGTCTACACTCACCTAACCCACCCCTGAAGGGAGCTAACCGTGTCTGAAGCGTGCCTGCACGTCGTTACAGACATCTGACCCACTCTGGGAAGGGTCAAACATCTGTGGGAGCTGACCTAACCGACGTAACCTTCGCTGGATCAGGCCTAACCCACCACGGAATGAACCTAACCCAGTCTGGCCCGCACATAACCGCTCTATAGTTCGCCTAAATGCTCCTAACCCACGCTGGAATGGACCTAATCAATTCTTAACGGTACCTAACCGACTTACCCTACGTCTACGCACACCTAACACACCCCGAGGGTACCTAACCGTACCTGAGGCGTGCTTGCACGTCGTTACCGACACCTAACCCACCCTGGGAAGAGCCAAACATCTGTAGGAGCTGACCTAACCGACGTAACCTTCGCCTGAACGGGCCTAACCCACCACGGAACGAACCTAACCCAGTCCGGAGCGCCCGTAACCGCTCTATACTTCGCCTGGGTGCACCTAACCCACGCTGCAATGGACCTAATCAAGTCTTAACGGTACCTAACCGACTTACCCTACGTCTACGCACACCTAACCCACCCCGAAGGTACCTAACCGTGCCTGAGGCGTGCCTGCACGTCGGTACCGACACCTAACCCACCCTGGGAAGAGCCAAACATCTGTCGGAGCTGACCTAACCAACGTAACCTTCGCTTGAACGGGCCTAACCCACCACGGAACGAACCTAACCCAGTCCGGAGCTCCCGTAACCGCTCTATACTTCGCCTGGGTGCACCTAACCCACGCTGCAATGGACCTAATCAAGTCTTAACAGTACCTAACCGACTTACCCTACGTCTACGCACACCTAACCCACCCCGAACGTACCTAACCGTGCCTGAGGCGTGCCTGCACGTCGATACCGACACCTAACCCACCCTGGGAAGAGCCAAACATCTGTAGGAGCTGACCTAACCAACGTAACCTTCGCTTGAACGGGCCTAACCCACCACGGAACGAACCTAACCCAGTCTGGAGCGCCCGTAACCGCTCTATACTTCGCCTGGGTGCACCTAACCCACGCTGCAATAGACCTAATCAAGTCTTAACGGTACCTAACCGACTTACCCTACGTCTCCGCACACCTATCCCACTCCGAAGGTACCTAACCGTGCCTGAGGCGTGCCTGCACGTCGATACCGACACCTAACCCACCCTGGGAAGAGCCAAACATCTGTCGGAGCTGACCTAACCGACGTAACCTTCGCCTGAACGGGCCTAACCCACCACGGAACGAACCTAACCCAGTCCGGAGCTCCCGTAACCGCTCTATACTTCGCCTGGGTGCACCTAGCCCACGCTGCAATGGACCTATTCAAGTCTTAACAGTACCTAACCGACTTACCCTACGTCTACGCACACCTAACCCACCCCGAAGGTACCTAACCGTGCCTGAGGCGTGCCTGCACGTCGATACCGACACCTAACCCACCCTGGGAAGAGCCAAACATCTGTCGGAGCTGACCTAACCGACGCAACCTTCGCCTGAACGGGCCTAACCCACCACGGAACGAACCTAACCCAGTCCGGAGCGCCCGTAACCGCTCTATACTTCGCCTGGGTGCACCTAACCCACGCTGCAATGGACCTAATCAAGTCTTAACGGTACCTAACCGACTTACCCTACGTCTACGCACACCTAACCCACCCCGAAGGTACCTAACCGTGCCTGAGGCGTGCCTGCACGTCGATACCGACACCTAACCCTCCCTGGGGAGAGCCAAACATCTGTCGGAGCTGACCTAACCGACGCAACCTTCGCCTGAACGGGCCTAACCCACCACGGAACGAACCTAACCCAGTCCGGAGCGCCCGTAACCGCTCTATACTTCGCCTGGGTGCACCTAACCCACGCTGCAATGGACCTAATCAAGTCTTAACGGTACCTAACCGACTTACCCTACGTCTACGCACACCTAACCCACCCCGAAGGTACCTAACCGTGCCTGAGGCGTGCCTGCACGTCGGTACCGACACCTAACCCACCCTGGGAAGAGCCAAACATCTGTCGGAGCTGACCTAACCAACGTAACCTTCGCTTGAACGGGCCTAACCCACCACGGAACGAACCTAACCCAGTCCGGAGCTCCCGTAACCGCTCTATACTTCGCCTGGGTGCACCTAACCCACGCTGCAATGGACCTAATCAAGTCTTAACAGTACCTAACCGACTTACCCTACGTCTACGCACACCTAACCCACCCCGAACGTACCTAACCGTGCCTGAGGCGTGCCTGCACGTCGATACCGACACCTAACCCACCCTGGGAAGAGCCAAACATCTGTAGGAGCTGACCTAACCAACGTAACCTTCGCTTGAACGGGCCTAACCCACCACGGAACGAACCTAACCCAGTCTGGAGCGCCCGTAACCGCTCTATACTTCGCCTGGGTGCACCTAACCCACGCTGCAATGGACTTAATCAAGTCATATCTGTACCTAACCGACATACCCTACGTCTACACACACCTAACCCACCCCTGAATGTACCTAACCGCGCCGGAGGCGTGCCTGCACGTCGTTACCGACACCTAAACCACCTTGGGAAGAGCCAAACATCTGTGGGAGCTGACCTAACCGACGTAACTTTCGCTTGAACTGGCCTAACCCACCACGGAATGAACCTAACCCAGTCTGGAGCGCACATAAACGCTCAATACTTCGCCTAGATGCACCTAACCCACGCTGGAGTGGACCTAATCAAGTCTTATCTGTACCTAACCGATTTACCCTACGTCTACACTCACCTAACCCACCCCTGAAGGGAGCTAACCGTGTCTGAAGCGTGCCTGCACGTCGTTACAGACATCTGACCCACTCTGGGAAGGGTCAAACATCTGTGGGAGCTGACCTAACCGACGTAACCTTCGCTGGATCAGGCCTAACCCACCACGGAACGAACCTAACCCAGTCCGGAGCGCCCGTAACCGCTCTATACTTCGCCTGGGTGCACCTAACCCACGCTGCAATGGACCTAATCAAGTCTTAACGGTACCTAACCGACTTACCCTACGTCTACGCACACCTAACCCACCCCGAAGGTACCTAACCGTGCCTGAGGCGTGCCTGCACGTCGATACCGACACCTAACCCTCCCTGGGGAGAGCCAAACATCTGTCGGAGCTGACCTAACCGACGCAACCTTCGCCTGAACGGGCCTAACCCACCACGGAACGAACCTAACCCAGTCCGGAGCGCCCGTAACCGCTCTATACTTCGCCTGGGTGCACCTAACCCACGCTGCAATGGACCTAATCAAGTCTTAACGGTACCTAACCGACTTACCCTACGTCTACGCACACCTAACCCACCCCGAAGGTACCTAACCGTGCCTGAGGCGTGCCTGCACGTCGGTACCGACACCTAACCCACCCTGGGAAGAGCCAAACATCTGTCGGAGCTGACCTAACCAACGTAACCTTCGCTTGAACGGGCCTAACCCACCACGGAACGAACCTAACCCAGTCCGGAGCTCCCGTAACCGCTCTATACTTCGCCTGGGTGCACCTAACCCACGCTGCAATGGACCTAATCAAGTCTTAACAGTACCTAACCGACTTACCCTACGTCTACGCACACCTAACCCACCCCGAACGTACCTAACCGTGCCTGAGGCGTGCCTGCACGTCGATACCGACACCTAACCCACCCTGGGAAGAGCCAAACATCTGTAGGAGCTGACCTAACCAACGTAACCTTCGCTTGAACGGGCCTAACCCACCACGGAACGAACCTAACCCAGTCTGGAGCGCCCGTAACCGCTCTATACTTCGCCTGGGTGCACCTAACCCACGCTGCAATGGACTTAATCAAGTCATATCTGTACCTAACCGACATACCCTACGTCTACACACACCTAACCCACCCCTGAATGTACCTAACCGCGCCGGAGGCGTGCCTGCACGTCGTTACCGACACCTAAACCACCTTGGGAAGAGCCAAACATCTGTGGGAGCTGACCTAACCGACGTAACTTTCGCTTGAACTGGCCTAACCCACCACGGAATGAACCTAACCCAGTCTGGAGCGCACATAAACGCTCAATACTTCGCCTAGATGCACCTAACCCACGCTGGAGTGGACCTAATCAAGTCTTATCTGTACCTAACCGATTTACCCTACGTCTACACTCACCTAACCCACCCCTGAAGGGAGCTAACCGTGTCTGAAGCGTGCCTGCACGTCGTTACAGACATCTGACCCACTCTGGGAAGGGTCAAACATCTGTGGGAGCTGACCTAACCGACGTAACCTTCGCTGGATCAGGCCTAACCCACCACGGAATGAACCTAACCCAGTCTGGCCCGCACATAACCGCTCTATAGTTCGCCTAAATGCTCCTAACCCACGCTGGAATGGACCTAATCAATTCTTAACGGTACCTAACCGACTTACCCTACGTCTACGCACACCTAACACACCCCGAGGGTACCTAACCGTACCTGAGGCGTGCTTGCACGTCGTTACCGACACCTAACCCACCCTGGGAAGAGCCAAACATCTGTAGGAGCTGACCTAACCGACGTAACCTTCGCCTGAACGGGCCTAACCCACCACGGAACGAACCTAACCCAGTCCGGAGCGCCCGTAACCGCTCTATACTTCGCCTGGGTGCACCTAACCCACGCTGCAATGGACCTAATCAAGTCTTAACGGTACCTAACCGACTTACCCTACGTCTACGCACACCTAACCCACCCCGAAGGTACCTAACCGTGCCTGAGCCGTGCCTGCACGTCGGTACCGACACCTAACCCACCCTGGGAAGAGCCAAACATCTGTCGGAGCTGACCTAACCAACGTAACCTTCGCTTGAACGGGCCTAACCCACCACGGAACGAACCTAACCCAGTCCGGAGCTCCCGTAACCGCTCTATACTTCGCCTGGGTGCACCTAACCCACGCTGCAATGGACCTAATCAAGTCTTAACAGTACCTAACCGACTTACCCTACGTCTACGCACACCTAACCCACCCCGAACGTACCTAACCGTGCCTGAGGCGTGCCTGCACGTCGATACCGACACCTAACCCACCCTGGGAAGAGCCAAACATCTGTAGGAGCTGACCTAACCAACGTAACCTTCGCTTGAACGGGCCTAACCCACCACGGAACGAACCTAACCCAGTCTGGAGCGCCCGTAACCGCTCTATACTTCGCCTGGGTGCACCTAACCCACGCTGCAATAGACCTAATCAAGTCTTAACGGTACCTAACCGACTTACCCTACGTCTCCGCACACCTATCCCACTCCGAAGGTACCTAACCGTGCCTGAGGCGTGCCTGCACGTCGATACCGACACCTAACCCACCCTGGGAAGAGCCAAACATCTGTCGGAGCTGACCTAACCGACGTAACCTTCGCCTGAACGGGCCTAACCCACCACGGAACGAACCTAACCCAGTCCGGAGCTCCCGTAACCGCTCTATACTTCGCCTGGGTGCACCTAGCCCACGCTGCAATGGACCTATTCAAGTCTTAACAGTACCTAACCGACTTACCCTACGTCTACGCACACCTAACCCACCCCGAAGGTACCTAACCGTGCCTGAGGCGTGCCTGCACGTCGATACCGACACCTAACCCTCCCTGGGGAGAGCCAAACATCTGTCGGAGCTGACCTAACCGACGCAACCTTCGCCTGAACGGGCCTAACCCACCACGGAACGAACCTAACCCAGTCCGGAGCGCCCGTAACCGCTCTATACTTCGCCTGGGTGCACCTAACCCACGCTGCAATGGACCTAATCAAGTCTTAACGGTACCTAACCGACTTACCCTACGTCTACGCACACCTAACCCACCCCGAAGGTACCTAACCGTGCCTGAGGCGTGCCTGCACGTCGATACCGACACCTAACCCACCCTGGGAAGAGCCAAACATCTGTCGGAGCTGACCTAACCGACGCAACCTTCGCCTGAACGGGCCTAACCCACCACGGAACGAACCTAACCCAGTCCGGAGCGCCCGTAACCGCTCTATACTTCGCCTGGGTGCACCTAACCCACGCTGCAATGGACCTAATCAAGTCTTAACGGTACCTAACCGACTTACCCTACGTCTACGCACACCTAACCCACCCCGAAGGTACCTAACCGTGCCTGAGGCGTGCCTGCACGTCGATACCGACACCTAACCCACCCTGGGGAGAGCCAAACATCTGTCGGAGCTGACCTAACCGACGCAACCTTCGCCTGAACGGGCCTAACCCACCACGGAACGAACCTAACCCAGTCCGGAGCGCCCGTAACCGCTCTATACTTCGCCTGGGTGCACCTAACCCACGCTGCAATGGACCTAATCAAGTCTTAACGGTACCTAACCGACTTACCCTACGTCTACGCACACCTAACCCACCCCGAAGGTACCTAACCGTGCCTGAGGCGTGCCTGCACGTCGGTACCGACACCTAACCCACCCTGGGAAGAGCCAAACATCTGTCGGAGCTGACCTAACCAACGTAACCTTCGCTTGAACGGGCCTAACCCACCACGGAACGAACCTAACCCAGTCCGGAGCTCCCGTAACCGCTCTATACTTCGCCTGGGTGCACCTAACCCACGCTGCAATGGACCTAATCAAGTCTTAACAGTACCTAACCGACTTACCCTACGTCTACGCACACCTAACCCACCCCGAACGTACCTAACCGTGCCTGAGGCGTGCCTGCACGTCGATACCGACACCTAACCCACCCTGGGAAGAGCCAAACATCTGTAGGAGCTGACCTAACCAACGTAACCTTCGCTTGAACGGGCCTAACCCACCACGGAACGAACCTAACCCAGTCTGGAGCGCCCGTAACCGCTCTATACTTCGCCTGGGTGCACCTAACCCACGCTGCAATGGACTTAATCAAGTCATATCTGTACCTAACCGACATACCCTACGTCTACACACACCTAACCCACCCCTGAATGTACCTAACCGCGCCGGAGGCGTGCCTGCACGTCGTTACCGACACCTAAACCACCTTGGGAAG
This sequence comes from Eucera pruinosa, assembly GCA_028830335.1. Taxonomy (NCBI): domain Eukaryota; kingdom Metazoa; phylum Arthropoda; class Insecta; order Hymenoptera; family Apidae; genus Eucera; species Eucera pruinosa. The sequence continues at coordinate 10,701 of JAMYCR010000406.1, forward strand.
AGCCAAACATCTGTGGGAGCTGACCTAACCGACGTAACTTTCGCTTGAACTGGCCTAACCCACCACGGAATGAACCTAACCCAGTCTGGAGCGCACATAAACGCTCAATACTTCGCCTAGATGCACCTAACCCACGCTGGAGTGGACCTAATCAAGTCTTATCTGTACCTAACCGATTTACCCTACGTCTACACTCACCTAACCCACCCCTGAAGGGAGCTAACCGTGTCTGAAGCGTGCCTGCACGTCGTTACAGACATCTGACCCACTCTGGGAAGGGTCAAACATCTGTGGGAGCTGACCTAACCGACGTAACCTTCGCTGGATCAGGCCTAACCCACCACGGAATGAACCTAACCCAGTCTGGCCCGCACATAACCGCTCTATAGTTCGCCTAAATGCTCCTAACCCACGCTGGAATGGACCTAATCAATTCTTAACGGTACCTAACCGACTTACCCTACGTCTACGCACACCTAACACACCCCGAGGGTACCTAACCGTACCTGAGGCGTGCTTGCACGTCGTTACCGACACCTAACCCACCCTGGGAAGAGCCAAACATCTGTAGGAGCTGACCTAACCGACGTAACCTTCGCCTGAACGGGCCTAACCCACCACGGAACGAACCTAACCCAGTCCGGAGCGCCCGTAACCGCTCTATACTTCGCCTGGGTGCACCTAACCCACGCTGCAATGGACCTAATCAAGTCTTAACGGTACCTAACCGACTTACCCTACGTCTACGCACACCTAACCCACCCCGAAGGTACCTAACCGTGCCTGAGGCGTGCCTGCACGTCGGTACCGACACCTAACCCACCCTGGGAAGAGCCAAACATCTGTCGGAGCTGACCTAACCAACGTAACCTTCGCTTGAACGGGCCTAACCCACCACGGAACGAACCTAACCCAGTCCGGAGCTCCCGTAACCGCTCTATACTTCGCCTGGGTGCACCTAACCCACGCTGCAATGGACCTAATCAAGTCTTAACAGTACCTAACCGACTTACCCTACGTCTACGCACACCTAACCCACCCCGAACGTACCTAACCGTGCCTGAGGCGTGCCTGCACGTCGATACCGACACCTAACCCACCCTGGGAAGAGCCAAACATCTGTAGGAGCTGACCTAACCAACGTAACCTTCGCTTGAACGGGCCTAACCCACCACGGAACGAACCTAACCCAGTCTGGAGCGCCCGTAACCGCTCTATACTTCGCCTGGGTGCACCTAACCCACGCTGCAATAGACCTAATCAAGTCTTAACGGTACCTAACCGACTTACCCTACGTCTCCGCACACCTATCCCACTCCGAAGGTACCTAACCGTGCCTGAGGCGTGCCTGCACGTCGATACCGACACCTAACCCACCCTGGGAAGAGCCAAACATCTGTCGGAGCTGACCTAACCGACGTAACCTTCGCCTGAACGGGCCTAACCCACCACGGAACGAACCTAACCCAGTCCGGAGCTCCCGTAACCGCTCTATACTTCGCCTGGGTGCACCTAGCCCACGCTGCAATGGACCTATTCAAGTCTTAACAGTACCTAACCGACTTACCCTACGTCTACGCACACCTAACCCACCCCGAAGGTACCTAACCGTGCCTGAGGCGTGCCTGCACGTCGATACCGACACCTAACCCACCCTGGGAAGAGCCAAACATCTGTCGGAGCTGACCTAACCGACGCAACCTTCGCCTGAACGGGCCTAACCCACCACGGAACGAACCTAACCCAGTCCGGAGCGCCCGTAACCGCTCTATACTTCGCCTGGGTGCACCTAACCCACGCTGCAATGGACCTAATCAAGTCTTAACGGTACCTAACCGACTTACCCTACGTCTACGCACACCTAACCCACCCCGAAGGTACCTAACCGTGCCTGAGGCGTGCCTGCACGTCGATACCGACACCTAACCCTCCCTGGGGAGAGCCAAACATCTGTCGGAGCTGACCTAACCGACGCAACCTTCGCCTGAACGGGCCTAACCCACCACGGAACGAACCTAACCCAGTCCGGAGCGCCCGTAACCGCTCTATACTTCGCCTGGGTGCACCTAACCCACGCTGCAATGGACCTAATCAAGTCTTAACGGTACCTAACCGACTTACCCTACGTCTACGCACACCTAACCCACCCCGAAGGTACCTAACCGTGCCTGAGGCGTGCCTGCACGTCGGTACCGACACCTAACCCACCCTGGGAAGAGCCAAACATCTGTCGGAGCTGACCTAACCAACGTAACCTTCGCTTGAACGGGCCTAACCCACCACGGAACGAACCTAACCCAGTCCGGAGCTCCCGTAACCGCTCTATACTTCGCCTGGGTGCACCTAACCCACGCTGCAATGGACCTAATCAAGTCTTAACAGTACCTAACCGACTTACCCTACGTCTACGCACACCTAACCCACCCCGAACGTACCTAACCGTGCCTGAGGCGTGCCTGCACGTCGATACCGACACCTAACCCACCCTGGGAAGAGCCAAACATCTGTAGGAGCTGACCTAACCAACGTAACCTTCGCTTGAACGGGCCTAACCCACCACGGAACGAACCTAACCCAGTCTGGAGCGCCCGTAACCGCTCTATACTTCGCCTGGGTGCACCTAACCCACGCTGCAATGGACTTAATCAAGTCATATCTGTACCTAACCGACATACCCTACGTCTACACACACCTAACCCACCCCTGAATGTACCTAACCGCGCCGGAGGCGTGCCTGCACGTCGTTACCGACACCTAAACCACCTTGGGAAGAGCCAAACATCTGTGGGAGCTGACCTAACCGACGTAACTTTCGCTTGAACTGGCCTAACCCACCACGGAATGAACCTAACCCAGTCTGGAGCGCACATAAACGCTCAATACTTCGCCTAGATGCACCTAACCCACGCTGGAGTGGACCTAATCAAGTCTTATCTGTACCTAACCGATTTACCCTACGTCTACACTCACCTAACCCACCCCTGAAGGGAGCTAACCGTGTCTGAAGCGTGCCTGCACGTCGTTACAGACATCTGACCCACTCTGGGAAGGGTCAAACATCTGTGGGAGCTGACCTAACCGACGTAACCTTCGCTGGATCAGGCCTAACCCACCACGGAACGAACCTAACCCAGTCCGGAGCGCCCGTAACCGCTCTATACTTCGCCTGGGTGCACCTAACCCACGCTGCAATGGACCTAATCAAGTCTTAACGGTACCTAACCGACTTACCCTACGTCTACGCACACCTAACCCACCCCGAAGGTACCTAACCGTGCCTGAGGCGTGCCTGCACGTCGATACCGACACCTAACCCTCCCTGGGGAGAGCCAAACATCTGTCGGAGCTGACCTAACCGACGCAACCTTCGCCTGAACGGGCCTAACCCACCACGGAACGAACCTAACCCAGTCCGGAGCGCCCGTAACCGCTCTATACTTCGCCTGGGTGCACCTAACCCACGCTGCAATGGACCTAATCAAGTCTTAACGGTACCTAACCGACTTACCCTACGTCTACGCACACCTAACCCACCCCGAAGGTACCTAACCGTGCCTGAGGCGTGCCTGCACGTCGATACCGACACCTAACCCACCCTGGGAAGAGCCAAACATCTGTAGGAGCTGACCTAACCAACGTAACCTTCGCTTGAACGGGCCTAACCCACCACGGAACGAACCTAACCCAGTCTGGAGCGCCCGTAACCGCTCTATACTTCGCCTGGGTGCACCTAACCCACGCTGCAATAGACCTAATCAAGTCTTAACGGTACCTAACCGACTTACCCTACGTCTCCGCACACCTATCCCACTCCGAAGGTACCTAACCGTGCCTGAGGCGTGCCTGCACGTCGATACCGACACCTAACCCACCCTGGGAAGAGCCAAACATCTGTCGGAGCTGACCTAACCGACGTAACCTTCGCCTGAACGGGCCTAACCCACCACGGAACGAACCTAACCCAGTCCGGAGCTCCCGTAACCGCTCTATACTTCGCCTGGGTGCACCTAGCCCACGCTGCAATGGACCTATTCAAGTCTTAACAGTACCTAACCGACTTACCCTACGTCTACGCACACCTAACCCACCCCGAAGGTACCTAACCGTGCCTGAGGCGTGCCTGCACGTCGATACCGACACCTAACCCTCCCTGGGGAGAGCCAAACATCTGTCGGAGCTGACCTAACCGACGCAACCTTCGCCTGAACGGGCCTAACCCACCACGGAACGAACCTAACCCAGTCCGGAGCGCCCGTAACCGCTCTATACTTCGCCTGGGTGCACCTAACCCACGCTGCAATGGACCTAATCAAGTCTTAACGGTACCTAACCGACTTACCCTACGTCTACGCACACCTAACCCACCCCGAAGGTACCTAACCGTGCCTGAGGCGTGCCTGCACGTCGATACCGACACCTAACCCACCCTGGGAAGAGCCAAACATCTGTCGGAGCTGACCTAACCGACGCAACCTTCGCCTGAACGGGCCTAACCCACCACGGAACGAACCTAACCCAGTCCGGAGCGCCCGTAACCGCTCTATACTTCGCCTGGGTGCACCTAACCCACGCTGCAATGGACCTAATCAAGTCTTAACGGTACCTAACCGACTTACCCTACGTCTACGCACACCTAACCCACCCCGAAGGTACCTAACCGTGCCTGAGGCGTGCCTGCACGTCGATACCGACACCTAACCCACCCTGGGGAGAGCCAAACATCTGTCGGAGCTGACCTAACCGACGCAACCTTCGCCTGAACGGGCCTAACCCACCACGGAACGAACCTAACCCAGTCCGGAGCGCCCGTAACCGCTCTATACTTCGCCTGGGTGCACCTAACCCACGCTGCAATGGACCTAATCAAGTCTTAACGGTACCTAACCGACTTACCCTACGTCTACGCACACCTAACCCACCCCGAAGGTACCTAACCGTGCCTGAGGCGTGCCTGCACGTCGGTACCGACACCTAACCCACCCTGGGAAGAGCCAAACATCTGTCGGAGCTGACCTAACCAACGTAACCTTCGCTTGAACGGGCCTAACCCACCACGGAACGAACCTAACCCAGTCCGGAGCTCCCGTAACCGCTCTATACTTCGCCTGGGTGCACCTAACCCACGCTGCAATGGACCTAATCAAGTCTTAACAGTACCTAACCGACTTACCCTACGTCTACGCACACCTAACCCACCCCGAACGTACCTAACCGTGCCTGAGGCGTGCCTGCACGTCGATACCGACACCTAACCCACCCTGGGAAGAGCCAAACATCTGTAGGAGCTGACCTAACCAACGTAACCTTCGCTTGAACGGGCCTAACCCACCACGGAACGAACCTAACCCAGTCTGGAGCGCCCGTAACCGCTCTATACTTCGCCTGGGTGCACCTAACCCACGCTGCAATGGACTTAATCAAGTCATATCTGTACCTAACCGACATACCCTACGTCTACACACACCTAACCCACCCCTGAATGTACCTAACCGCGCCGGAGGCGTGCCTGCACGTCGTTACCGACACCTAAACCACCTTGGGAAGAGCCAAACATCTGTGGGAGCTGACCTAACCGACGTAACTTTCGCTTGAACTGGCCTAACCCACCACGGAATGAACCTAACCCAGTCTGGAGCGCACATAAACGCTCAATACTTCGCCTAGATGCACCTAACCCACGCTGGAGTGGACCTAATCAAGTCTTATCTGTACCTAACCGATTTACCCTACGTCTACACTCACCTAACCCACCCCTGAAGGGAGCTAACCGTGTCTGAAGCGTGCCTGCACGTCGTTACAGACATCTGACCCACTCTGGGAAGGGTCAAACATCTGTGGGAGCTGACCTAACCGACGTAACCTTCGCTGGATCAGGCCTAACCCACCACGGAATGAACCTAACCCAGTCTGGCCCGCACATAACCGCTCTATAGTTCGCCTAAATGCTCCTAACCCACGCTGGAATGGACCTAATCAATTCTTAACGGTACCTAACCGACTTACCCTACGTCTACGCACACCTAACACACCCCGAGGGTACCTAACCGTACCTGAGGCGTGCTTGCACGTCGTTACCGACACCTAACCCACCCTGGGAAGAGCCAAACATCTGTAGGAGCTGACCTAACCGACGTAACCTTCGCCTGAACGGGCCTAACCCACCACGGAACGAACCTAACCCAGTCCGGAGCGCCCGTAACCGCTCTATACTTCGCCTGGGTGCACCTAACCCACGCTGCAATGGACCTAATCAAGTCTTAACGGTACCTAACCGACTTACCCTACGTCTACGCACACCTAACCCACCCCGAAGGTACCTAACCGTGCCTGAGGCGTGCCTGCACGTCGGTACCGACACCTAACCCACCCTGGGAAGAGCCAAACATCTGTCGGAGCTGACCTAACCAACGTAACCTTCGCTTGAACGGGCCTAACCCACCACGGAACGAACCTAACCCAGTCCGGAGCTCCCGTAACCGCTCTATACTTCGCCTGGGTGCACCTAACCCACGCTGCAATGGACCTAATCAAGTCTTAACAGTACCTAACCGACTTACCCTACGTCTACGCACACCTAACCCACCCCGAACGTACCTAACCGTGCCTGAGGCGTGCCTGCACGTCGATACCGACACCTAACCCACCCTGGGAAGAGCCAAACATCTGTAGGAGCTGACCTAACCAACGTAACCTTCGCTTGAACGGGCCTAACCCACCACGGAACGAACCTAACCCAGTCTGGAGCGCCCGTAACCGCTCTATACTTCGCCTGGGTGCACCTAACCCACGCTGCAATAGACCTAATCAAGTCTTAACGGTACCTAACCGACTTACCCTACGTCTCCGCACACCTATCCCACTCCGAAGGTACCTAACCGTGCCTGAGGCGTGCCTGCACGTCGATACCGACACCTAACCCACCCTGGGAAGAGCCAAACATCTGTCGGAGCTGACCTAACCGACGTAACCTTCGCCTGAACGGGCCTAACCCACCACGGAACGAACCTAACCCAGTCCGGAGCTCCCGTAACCGCTCTATACTTCGCCTGGGTGCACCTAGCCCACGCTGCAATGGACCTATTCAAGTCTTAACAGTACCTAACCGACTTACCCTACGTCTACGCACACCTAACCCACCCCGAAGGTACCTAACCGTGCCTGAGGCGTGCCTGCACGTCGATACCGACACCTAACCCACCCTGGGAAGAGCCAAACATCTGTCGGAGCTGACCTAACCGACGCAACCTTCGCCTGAACGGGCCTAACCCACCACGGAACGAACCTAACCCAGTCCGGAGCGCCCGTAACCGCTCTATACTTCGCCTGGGTGCACCTAACCCACGCTGCAATGGACCTAATCAAGTCTTAACGGTACCTAACCGACTTACCCTACGTCTACGCACACCTAACCCACCCCGAAGGTACCTAACCGTGCCTGAGGCGTGCCTGCACGTCGATACCGACACCTAACCCTCCCTGGGGAGAGCCAAACATCTGTCGGAGCTGACCTAACCGACGCAACCTTCGCCTGAACGGGCCTAACCCACCACGGAACGAACCTAACCCAGTCCGGAGCGCCCGTAACCGCTCTATACTTCGCCTGGGTGCACCTAACCCACGCTGCAATGGACCTAATCAAGTCTTAACGGTACCTAACCGACTTACCCTACGTCTACGCACACCTAACCCACCCCGAAGGTACCTAACCGTGCCTGAGGCGTGCCTGCACGTCGGTACCGACACCTAACCCACCCTGGGAAGAGCCAAACATCTGTCGGAGCTGACCTAACCAACGTAACCTTCGCTTGAACGGGCCTAACCCACCACGGAACGAACCTAACCCAGTCCGGAGCTCCCGTAACCGCTCTATACTTCGCCTGGGTGCACCTAACCCACGCTGCAATGGACCTAATCAAGTCTTAACAGTACCTAACCGACTTACCCTACGTCTACGCACACCTAACCCACCCCGAACGTACCTAACCGTGCCTGAGGCGTGCCTGCACGTCGATACCGACACCTAACCCACCCTGGGAAGAGCCAAACATCTGTAGGAGCTGACCTAACCAACGTAACCTTCGCTTGAACGGGCCTAACCCACCACGGAACGAACCTAACCCAGTCTGGAGCGCCCGTAACCGCTCTATACTTCGCCTGGGTGCACCTAACCCACGCTGCAATGGACTTAATCAAGTCATATCTGTACCTAACCGACATACCCTACGTCTACACACACCTAACCCACCCCTGAATGTACCTAACCGCGCCGGAGGCGTGCCTGCACGTCGTTACCGACACCTAAACCACCTTGGGAAGAGCCAAACATCTGTGGGAGCTGACCTAACCGACGTAACTTTCGCTTGAACTGGCCTAACCCACCACGGAATGAACCTAACCCAGTCTGGAGCGCACATAAACGCTCAATACTTCGCCTAGATGCACCTAACCCACGCTGGAGTGGACCTAATCAAGTCTTATCTGTACCTAACCGATTTACCCTACGTCTACACTCACCTAACCCACCCCTGAAGGGAGCTAACCGTGTCTGAAGCGTGCCTGCACGTCGTTACAGACATCTGACCCACTCTGGGAAGGGTCAAACATCTGTGGGAGCTGACCTAACCGACGTAACCTTCGCTGGATCAGGCCTAACCCACCACGGAACGAACCTAACCCAGTCCGGAGCGCCCGTAACCGCTCTATACTTCGCCTGGGTGCACCTAACCCACGCTGCAATGGACCTAATCAAGTCTTAACGGTACCTAACCGACTTACCCTACGTCTACGCACACCTAACCCACCCCGAAGGTACCTAACCGTGCCTGAGGCGTGCCTGCACGTCGATACCGACACCTAACCCTCCCTGGGGAGAGCCAAACATCTGTCGGAGCTGACCTAACCGACGCAACCTTCGCCTGAACGGGCCTAACCCACCACGGAACGAACCTAACCCAGTCCGGAGCGCCCGTAACCGCTCTATACTTCGCCTGGGTGCACCTAACCCACGCTGCAATGGACCTAATCAAGTCTTAACGGTACCTAACCGACTTACCCTACGTCTACGCACACCTAACCCACCCCGAAGGTACCTAACCGTGCCTGAGGCGTGCCTGCACGTCGATACCGACACCTAACCCACCCTGGGAAGAGCCAAACATCTGTAGGAGCTGACCTAACCAACGTAACCTTCGCTTGAACGGGCCTAACCCACCACGGAACGAACCTAACCCAGTCTGGAGCGCCCGTAACCGCTCTATACTTCGCCTGGGTGCACCTAACCCACGCTGCAATAGACCTAATCAAGTCTTAACGGTACCTAACCGACTTACCCTACGTCTCCGCACACCTATCCCACTCCGAAGGTACCTAACCGTGCCTGAGGCGTGCCTGCACGTCGATACCGACACCTAACCCACCCTGGGAAGAGCCAAACATCTGTCGGAGCTGACCTAACCGACGTAACCTTCGCCTGAACGGGCCTAACCCACCACGGAACGAACCTAACCCAGTCCGGAGCTCCCGTAACCGCTCTATACTTCGCCTGGGTGCACCTAGCCCACGCTGCAATGGACCTATTCAAGTCTTAACAGTACCTAACCGACTTACCCTACGTCTACGCACACCTAACCCACCCCGAAGGTACCTAACCGTGCCTGAGGCGTGCCTGCACGTCGATACCGACACCTAACCCTCCCTGGGGAGAGCCAAACATCTGTCGGAGCTGACCTAACCGACGCAACCTTCGCCTGAACGGGCCTAACCCACCACGGAACGAACCTAACCCAGTCCGGAGCGCCCGTAACCGCTCTATACTTCGCCTGGGTGCACCTAACCCACGCTGCAATGGACCTAATCAAGTCTTAACGGTACCTAACCGACTTACCCTACGTCTACGCACACCTAACCCACCCCGAAGGTACCTAACCGTGCCTGAGGCGTGCCTGCACGTCGATACCGACACCTAACCCACCCTGGGAAGAGCCAAACATCTGTCGGAGCTGACCTAACCGACGCAACCTTCGCCTGAACGGGCCTAACCCACCACGGAACGAACCTAACCCAGTCCGGAGCGCCCGTAACCGCTCTATACTTCGCCTGGGTTAGTTTGGGTTAGGTTTGGGTTAGGTTTGGGTTAGTTTGGGTTAGGTTTGGGTTAGGTTTGGGTTAGGTTTGGGTTAGGTTTGGGTTAGGTTTGGGTTAGGTTTGGGTTAGGTTTGGGTTAGGTTTGGGTTAGGTTTGGGTTAGGTTTGGGTTAGGTTTGGGTTAGGTTTGGGTTAGGTTTGGGTTAGGTTTGGGTTAGGTTTGGGTTAGGTTTGGGTTAGGTTTGGGTTAGGTTTGGGTTAGGTTTGGGTTAGGTTTGGGTTAGGTTTGGGTTAGGTTTGGGTTAGGTTTGGGTTAGGTTTGGGTTAGGTTTGGGTTAGGTTTGGGTTAGGTTTGGGTTAGGTTTGGGTTAGGTTTGGGTTAGGTTTGGGTTAGGTTTGGGTTAGGTTTGGGTTAGGTTTGGGTTAGGTTTGGGTTAGGTTTGGGTTAGGTTTGGGTTAGGTTTGGGTTAGGTTTGGGTTAGGTTTGGGTTAGGTTTGGGTTAGGTTTGGGTTAGGTTTGGGTTAGGTTTGGGTTAGGTTTGGGTTAGGTTTGGGTTAGGTTTGGGTTAGTTTGGGTTAGGTTTGGGTTAGGTTTGGGTTAGGTTTGGGTTAGGTTTGGGTTAGGTTTGGGTTAGTTTGGGTTAGGTTTGGGTTAGGTTTGGGTTAGTTTTGGTTAGGTTTGGGTTAGGTTTGGGTTAGGTTTGGGTTAGGTTTGGGTTAGGTTTGGGTTAGGTTTGGGTTAGGTTTGGGTTAGGTTTGGGTTAGGTTTGGGTTAGGTTTGGGTTAGGTTTGGGTTAGTTTGGGTTAGGTTTGGGTTAGGTTTGGGTTAGGTTTGGGTTAGGTTTGGGTTAGGTTTGGGTTAGGTTTGGGTTAGGTTTGGGTTAGTTTGGGTTAGGTTTGGGTTAGGTTTGGGTTAGGTTTGGGTTAGGTTTGGGTTAGGTTTGGGTTAGGTTTGGGTTAGTTTTGGGTTAGGTTTGGGTTAGGTTTGGGTTAGGTTTGGGTTAGTTTGGGTTAGGTTTGGGTTAGGTTTGGGTTAGGTTTGGGTTAGGTTTGGGTTAGGTTTGGGTTAGGTTTGGGTTAGGTTTGGGTTAGTTTGGGTTAGTTTTGGTTAGTTTGGGTTAGTTTGGGTTAGGTTTGGGTTAGTTTGGGTTAGGTTTGGGTTAGGTTTGGGTTAGGTTTGGGTTAGGTTTGGGTTAGGTTTGGGTTAGGTTTGGGTTAGGTTTGGGTTAGGTTTGGGTTAGGTTTGGGTTAGGTTTGGGTTAGGTTTGGGTTAGGTTTGGGTTAGGTTTGGGTTAGGTTTGGGTTAGGTTTGGGTTAGGTTTGGGTTAGGTTTGGGTTAGGTTTGGGTTAGGTTTGGGTTAGGTTTGGGTTAGTTTGGGTTAGGTTTGGGTTAGGTTTGGGTTAGGTTTGGGTTAGGTTTGGGTTAGGTTTGGGTTAGGTTTGGGTTAGGTTTGGGTTAGGTTTGGGTTAGGTTTGGGTTAGGTTTGGGTTAGGTTTGGGTTAGGTTTGGGTTAGGTTTGGGTTAGGTTTGGGTTAGGTTTGGGTTAGGTTTGGGTTAGGTTTGGGTTAGGTTTGGGTTAGGTTTGGGTTAGGTTTGGGTTAGGTTTGGGTTAGGTTTGGGTTAGGTTTGGGTTAGGTTTGGGTTAGGTTTGGGTTAGGTTTGGGTTAGGTTTGGGTTAGGTTTGGGTTAGGTTTGGGTTAGGTTTGGGTTAGGTTTGGGTTAGGTTTGGGTTAGGTTTGGGTTAGGTTTGGGTTAGGTTTGGGTTAGGTTTGGGTTAGGTTTGGGTTAGGTTTGGGTTAGGTTTGGGTTAGGTTTGGGTTAGGTTTGGGTTAGGTTTGGGTTAGGTTTGGGTTAGGTTTGGGTTAGGTTTGGGTTAGGTTTGGGTTAGGTTTGGGTTAGGTTTGGGTTAGGTTTGGGTTAGGTTTGGGTTAGGTTTGGGTTAGGTTTGGGTTAGGTTTGGGTTAGGTTTGGGTTAGGTTTGGGTTAGGTTTGGGTTAGGTTTGGGTTAGGTTTGGGTTAGGTTTGGGTTAGGTTTGGGTTAGGTTTGGGTTAGGTTTGGGTTAGGTTTGGGTTAGGTTTGGGTTAGGTTTGGGTTAGGTTTGGGTTAGGTTTGGGTTAGGTTTGGGTTAGGTTTGGGTTAGGTTTGGGTTAGGTTTGGGTTAGGTTTGGGTTAGGTTTGGGTTAGGTTTGGGTTAGGTTTGGGTTAGGTTTGGGTTAGGTTTGGGTTAGGTTTGGGTTAGGTTTGGGTTAGGTTTGGGTTAGGTTTGGGTTAGGTTTGGGTTAGGTTTGGGTTAGGTTTGGGTTAGGTTTGGGTTAGGTTTGGGTTAGGTTTGGGTTAGGTTTGGGTTAGGTTTGGGTTAGGTTTGGGTTAGGTTTGGGTTAGGTTTGGGTTAGGTTTGGGTTAGGTTTGGGTTAGGTTTGGGTTAGGTTTGGGTTAGGTTTGGGTTAGGTTTGGGTTAGGTTTGGGTTAGGTTTGGGTTAGGTTTGGGTTAGGTTTGGGTTAGGTTTGGGTTAGGTTTGGGTTAGGTTTGGGTTAGGTTTGGGTTAGGTTTGGGTTAGGTTTGGGTTAGGTTTGGGTTAGGTTTGGGTTAGGTTTGGGTTAGGTTTGGGTTAGGTTTGGGTTAGGTTTGGGTTAGGTTAGGTTTGGGTTAGGTTTGGGTTAGGTTTGGGTTAGGTTTGGGTTAGGTTTGGGTTAGGTTTGGGTTAGGTTTGGGTTAGGTTTGGGTTAGGTTTGGGTTAGGTTTGGGTTAGGTTTGGGTTAGGTTTGGGTTAGGTTTGGGTTAGGTTTGGGTTAGGTTTGGGTTAGGTTTGGGTTAGGTTTGGGTTAGGTTTGGGTTAGGTTTGGGTTAGGTTTGGGTTAGGTTTGGGTTAGGTTTGGGTTAGGTTTGGGTTAGGTTTGGGTTAGGTTTGGGTTAGGTTTGGGTTAGGTTTGGGTTAGGTTTGGGTTAGGTTTGGGTTAGGTTTGGGTTAGGTTTGGGTTAGGTTTGGGTTAGGTTTGGGTTAGGTTTGGGTTAGGTTTGGGTTAGGTTTGGGTTAGGTTTGGGTTAGGTTTGGGTTAGGTTTGGGTTAGGTTTGGGTTAGGTTTGGGTTAGGTTTGGGTTAGGTTTGGGTTAGGTTTGGGTTAGGTTTGGGTTAGGTTTGGGTTAGGTTTGGGTTAGGTTTGGGTTAGGTTTGGGTTAGGTTTGGGTTAGGTTTGGGTTAGGTTTGGGTTAGGTTTGGGTTAGGTTTGGGTTAGGTTTGGGTTAGGTTTGGGTTAGGTTTGGGTTAGGTTTGGGTTAGGTTTGGGTTAGGTTTGGGTTAGGTTTGGGTTAGGTTTGGGTTAGGTTTGGGTTAGGTTTGGGTTAGGTTTGGGTTAGGTTTGGGTTAGGTTTGGGTTAGGTTTGGGTTAGGTTTGGGTTAGGTTTGGGTTAGGTTTGGGTTAGGTTTGGGTTAGGTTTGGGTTAGGTTTGGGTTAGGTTTGGGTTAGGTTTGGGTTAGGTTTGGGTTAGGTTTGGGTTAGGTTTGGGTTAGGTTTGGGTTAGGTTTGGGTTAGGTTTGGGTTAGGTTTGGGTTAGGTTTGGGTTAGGTTTGGGTTAGGTTTGGGTTAGGTTTGGGTTAGGTTTGGGTTAGGTTTGGGTTAGGTTTGGGTTAGGTTTGGGTTAGGTTTGGGTTAGGTTTGGGTTAGGTTTGGGTTAGGTTTGGGTTAGGTTTGGGTTAGGTTTGGGTTAGGTTTGGGTTAGGTTTGGGTTAGGTTTGGGTTAGGTTTGGGTTAGGTTTGGGTTAGGTTTGGGTTAGGTTTGGGTTAGGTTTGGGTTAGGTTTGGGTTAGGTTTGGGTTAGGTTTGGGTTAGGTTTGGGTTAGGTTTGGGTTAGGTTTGGGTTAGGTTTGGGTTAGGTTTGGGTTAGGTTTGGGTTAGGTTTGGGTTAGGTTTGGGTTAGGTTTGGGTTAGGTTTGGGTTAGGTTTGGGTTAGGTTTGGGTTAGGTTTGGGTTAGGTTTGGGTTAGGTTTGGGTTAGGTTTGGGTTAGGTTTGGGTTAGGTTTGGGTTAGGTTTGGGTTAGGTTTGGGTTAGGTTTGGGTTAGGTTTGGGTTAGGTTTGGGTTAGGTTTGGGTTAGGTTTGGGTTAGGTTTGGGTTAGGTTTGGGTTAGGTTTGGGTTAGGTTTGGGTTAGGTTTGGGTTAGGTTTGGGTTAGGTTTGGGTTAGGTTTGGGTTAGGTTTGGGTTAGGTTTGGGTTAGGTTTGGGTTAGGTTTGGGTTAGGTTTGGGTTAGGTTTGGGTTAGGTTTGGGTTAGGTTTGGGTTAGGTTTGGGTTAGTTTGGGTTAGTTTGGGTTAGGTTTGGGTTAGGTTTGGGTTAGGTTTGGGTTAGGTTTGGGTTAGGTTTGGGTTAGGTTTGGGTTAGGTTTGGGTTAGGTTTGGGTTAGGTTTGGGTTAGGTTTGGGTTAGGTTTGGGTTAGGTTTGGGTTAGGTTTGGGTTAGGTTTGGGTTAGGTTTGGGTTAGGTTTGGGTTAGGTTTGGGTTAGGTTTGGGTTAGGTTTGGGTTAGGTTTGGGTTAGGTTTGGGTTAGGTTTGGGTTAGGTTTGGGTTAGGTTTGGGTTAGGTTTGGGTTAGGTTGGGTTTGGTTTGGGTTAGGTTTGGGTTAGTTTTGGTTAGTTTGGGTTAGGTTTGGGTTAGGTTTGGGTTAGGTTTGGGTTAGGTTTGGGTTAGGTTTGGGTTAGGTTTGGGTTAGGTTTGGGTTAGGTTTGGGTTAGGTTTGGGTTAGGTTTGGGTTAGGTTTGGGTTAGGTTTGGGTTAGGTTTGGGTTAGGTTTGGGTTAGTTTGGGTTAGGTTTGGGTTAGGTTTGGGTTAGGTTTGGGTTAGGTTTGGGTTAGGTTGGGTTAGGTTTGGGTTAGGTTTGGGTTAGGTTTGGGTTAGGTTTGGGTTAGGTTTGGGTTAGGTTTGGGTTAGGTTTGGGTTAGGTTTGGGTTAGGTTTGGGTTAGGTTTGGGTTAGGTTTGGGTTAGGTTTGGGTTAGGTTTGGGTTAGGTTTGGGTTAGGTTTGGGTTGGTTTTGGGTTAGGTTTGGGTTAGGTTTGGGTTAGGTTTGGGTTAGGTTTGGGTTAGGTTTGGGTTAGGTTTGGGTTAGGTTTGGGTTAGGTTTGGGTTAGGTTTGGGTTAGGTTTGGGTTAGGTTTGGGTTAGGTTTGGGTTAGGTTTGGGTTAGGTTTGGGTTAGGTTTGGGTTAGGTTTGGGTTAGGTTTGGGTTAGGTTTGGGTTAGGTTTGGGTTAGGTTTGGGTTAGGTTTGGGTTAGGTTTGGGTTAGGTTTGGGTTAGGTTTGGGTTAGGTTTGGGTTAGGTTTGGGTTAGGTTTGGGTTAGGTTTGGGTTAGGTTTGGGTTAGGTTTGGGTTAGGTTTGGGTTAGGTTTGGGTTAGGTTTGGGTTAGGTTTGGGTTAGGTTTGGGTTAGGTTTGGGTTAGGTTTGGGTTAGGTTTGGGTTAGGTTTGGGTTAGGTTTGGGTTAGGTTTGGGTTAGGTTTGGGTTAGGTTTGGGTTAGGTTTGGGTTAGGTTTGGGTTAGGTTTGGGTTAGGTTTGGGTTAGGTTTGGGTTAGGTTTGGGTTAGGTTTGGGTTAGGTTTGGGTTAGGTTTGGGTTAGGTTTGGGTTAGGTTTGGGTTAGGTTTGGGTTAGGTTTGGGTTAGGTTTGGGTTAGGTTTGGGTTAGGTTTGGGTTAGGTTTGGGTTAGGTTTGGGTTAGGTTTGGGTTAGGTTTGGGTTAGGTTTGGGTTAGGTTTGGGTTAGGTTTGGGTTAGGTTTGGGTTAGGTTTGGGTTAGGTTTGGGTTAGGTTTGGGTTAGGTTTGGGTTAGGTTTGGGTTAGGTTTGGGTTAGGTTTGGGTTAGGTTTGGGTTAGGTTTGGGTTAGGTTTGGGTTAGGTTTGGGTTAGGTTTGGGTTAGGTTTGGGTTAGGTTTGGGTTAGGTTTGGGTTAGGTTTGGGTTAGGTTTGGGTTAGGTTTGGGTTAGGTTTGGGTTAGGTTTGGGTTAGGTTTGGGTTAGGTTTGGGTTAGGTTTGGGTTAGGTTTGGGTTAGGTTTGGGTTAGGTTTGGGTTAGGTTTGGGTTAGGTTTGGGTTAGGTTTGGGTTAGGTTTGGGTTAGGTTTGGGTTAGGTTTGGGTTAGGTTTGGGTTAGGTTTGGGTTAGGTTTGGGTTAGGTTTGGGTTAGGTTTGGGTTAGGTTTGGGTTAGGTTTGGGTTAGGTTTGGGTTAGGTTTGGGTTAGGTTTGGGTTAGGTTTGGGTTAGGTTTGGGTTAGGTTTGGGTTAGGTTTGGGTTAGGTTTGGGTTAGGTTTGGGTTAGGTTTGGGTTAGGTTTGGGTTAGGTTTGGGTTAGGTTTGGGTTAGGTTTGGGTTAGGTTTGGGTTAGGTTTGGGTTAGGTTTGGGTTAGGTTTGGGTTAGGTTTGGGTTAGGTTTGGGTTAGGTTTGGGTTAGGTTTGGGTTAGGTTTGGGTTAGGTTTGGGTTAGGTTTGGG
>JAMYCR010000407.1:0-27246 GCA_028830335.1 Eucera pruinosa
ATGGTATATATAAAATCAGAGTTAAAACGATATGTTTTAATAAAAATTCTCGAATAATAGAGGATTGTTCTTTTGCGTAGCGTTCGACTTAAGTCTAAATTGTTTTTTACGGTGAGCTGTTGGTTCGGGTTGGGTCTAAATCCTTTTATAAGCAGCGGTGCTCGGTATACTGATGACTGACTAAATTAGGTGCGTGGTGTTTATGTGGGTCGCCGTAAAAGAGGGGAAAAAAAGAAAAAAAGAAAAAAAATGCCAGCGACATGCATGGAAATCGTGAGGAAGGAAAACCTTAATTACACGCGTATTATACAATAATATTTTCCAACGGGAAATTGCGAATATTTTTCACTTATGATAATATAAACCGTTGGTTCACTTTGCTTTAATTACAATATCATTGAATTATTACGGGTTAAAATTACGTAACGTTGGTCGCGTTTAACGAAACGATTCAACGATTATTTAACGATGTTTAAGGTGTCATTTTGCGGGAATTAACGCGGATCAAGGGAGGAATGCGAGTAGTAGGAACCACGGGAACGTTTTACTTGATCAAACAATCGTGGATCCCTAAGGAAGACGCGGTCGTAAATCTCGCGGACGTGATTTAATAAAATTCAGAAGCGTCCCAGTGAATAATTCAATTCTCCATCATGAACGCGTCGAGTCTATTCTTGTCCAAAGATCACAAGACTCTGTATAATCGATATCATTGTAAATACGTCCATTCGTTGCATTCCTATTCATATTCGATTAAAATATTTATTGCTTTTACTTCTTCCCAGAAAAAAATCCTCTTCGTTGATTCGTCTACCAAGCAGAAGAGAATTTAAAGATGGTAGCAAAAGGGAAACTATTATTATTTATTATTATTATTATCTTTTTTAAACGAATTCCTTCGAGGAATTTTTATGTCCCTTTGATGCATTCAGTTTTTGGTAGCTGATCAAATTTTCGTGTAAATAATTAAATTAAAGGATCAGTCAGAAAATCTCGGTCAATATTTAACAATCTTTTCACGATTGTTCATCAATTTATAAAGTTAAATGCTGTCTCCTTAACCCTTTGCGGACGAGCGTCGACAAATAGTCGCCTAATCATTTTTTGGCTTTTCGAACCCACGTCGACTATTAAAGCGCAAAACTTAATGCAACGAATACTTAACGTAATAATAAACATTTGAAATCGTTGGAAATGAAATGGTTTGCAACTCAAAAGCGTGAAAACTCAAAGTCGTGGAATTAATAAACTAAAGTACTCTCACAAGTGTTACTACTTCTCGTCCGCAAAGGGTTAATAAGTGACTACGAAATAAGTAACATTAATTTCACTAATATTAACACTAATTTAATATCCATCGATTAATAAAAATACGAACGAATAAATGAAAAGTGAGGAAAGTGTTTGGGCATCAATTCGCGAGAAATAATTTCCCTCCAATTCCGTGATACAATACTGAATTTAAAACGAATACCGTCAAACATGCTACGAATTTTCCAAACAAACCTAATGTTCCATCGTCAACGAATAGAAATAAATAAATAGGTAGAAATAATATTGTTTTCTACAGTTCCGCAAAGACGTAGGATTTTATATGTTTAAAATTGTAGAATTTTGCATCTGCCCGGTTCGAAAGGTGAAATTTAGGCTACGTTTCCGTATACATTGCCATAGGGTTGGATTATTATGTAAAAACTGGAATGTAAAAATATCCATATGGCGTAAAAAGGATTTGTGACGAACGATCGAAAGGGTAAACGAGATTAACCGGAAGGGGAGAGTGTTTTTTTTTTTTTTTCAACCGGCCCGCAATCGCTGGTACACATTATAGCAATTACTGTTTTGGATAAACATCAACGACCAGCGGTCTTAATTGATCCTGGTCACGAAGAGTAAACGTAAGCAGCTGATATTCTACATTCGGCCATACGTACGTACATATGTTCATCTTTCCATCGATGGATCGTTGTTCTTCCCTTGCAGGTGGCCAATTTCTATTGCATTTCGCTTATTACGCACTGAACAATTTCTTATTTCTTTCGTGAAACGGAGAAATTGAATTAACCCTTCTATACGGGTGTATATTGGATGCTTCAGAACTGCAGGTCGGTTAGAAGATAGAAATTGAAGTCGGAAATTCCGAAACAATCCAAGTCCACTTCTTGATATTATTAGTTAAGTCTATCTACTTAATTAGCCTTCTTAATTAGCTGCTTCTTTATTATAAGTTCCAAAATTTCATCATCCGAATGTAGTCTTGTCTTTGAACCATGTTTCAATTCTTCCTCAGCTTTCAAAAATTAGTTATCAATGATCCAAAGTGATCCTAAGTATTTAAAATTATTTCCTTTGTAACTTGTGTATTTCTTCCTTAACAAAACTCTACTTAATCATCTCCATTTCTATTATAATCCCCAAAATTCTACCTTGAAAACATAATAAAATAATCTATCAATGGTCCAAAGTGAAGCTAACTATTCAAAATTACTTCTTTCGTAGTTTTCGCATTTCTTCGTTACCAAAATCCTACTTAATTACCTCCATTTACATTCTAACCCCCAAAATTCTATCTTACGAATATAATATTCCCTTTAAACTATCTTTCGATGCTTCTTTGGTTTTTAAAAATAACCTATTAATGCCCCAAAGTAGTCCTAAATATTCCAAATTATTTTCTTCTCAATTTGTGTCTTTAAAATGACTTCTCTCGTAATACCTACATTTTTTCCTTAACAAAACTTTACTTAATCATCTCCATTTCTATTATAATCCCCAAAATTCTACCTTCCCAACATGATAAAATAATCTATCAATGGTCCAAAGTGAAGCTAACTATCCAAAATTACTTCTTTCGTAGCTTTCGCATTTCTTCATTACCAAAATCCTACTTAATTACCTCCATTTCCATTCTAACCCCCAAAATTCTATCTTACGAATATAATATTCCCTTTAAACTATCTTTCGATGTTTCTCCGGCTTCTAAAAATAATGTATCAATAGTCCAAAGTGAAACTAGCTATCCAAAATTAATACTTTCGCTATTTCTGCATTTCTTTCTTAACAAAATCCTACTTAATTATTTCCATCTCCGTTGCAATCCCTAAAAGTCCATCTTCCAATCTTACTTTTGCCCTAAAACCGCTTCCCAATTTTCCTCCAGCTTCCGAAAAGTATTTAATCCCGGTCGAAAGCGAAGCTAATACCTTATTTCTTCTTAGTTCTCTCAACTTTCGTATTATTTCCTTCAACGAAAGTCTACTTAATTAACCGAATCCCCAAAAATTCTGCTTTGTAAATATACTATTTCCCCCCTCCCACTACGTCGAGCCATGTTTTTACCAACAATTGCTCAGCCCTTCTTTATTCTGATTAAATTAACCAGACCGGTACGTTCTCTATTTTCGTCCGACTAACGTTAAAAGGTCCTCGACTTTCCGGAAAAAGGTGTGCAAGCGAACGTGGGATGTTTTATCAGCGTTATCGTAGCCAGTTACGTTGCAAACGTTCGGGGATGCGCAGCGTGGACGAATCGCGGGCTGGACTAGCGACTATAAAGAGGGACGCCGCGCGTCGCGACGCCACACAATCTCCAGTTTGTCCTGACGTTAACTGAGCGCGCTACCCTACCCGAAATTCTACTAACCGAGTCGGTTCACGCGAGAACAGGGAAACGGGAAACGGGAAGAAATCTTCTTCGAACTCGTCACGCTGCTCTCCACCGTCGTAGCTTCCGGTTTCAATAACGAAAACCATGTCCCGTAACGGGCCTGTATCTCGTTTGGCGAAACTTTTCCTCGTCGTTGGTCTCCTAAACGCTGCTTCCGCTGTAATAAAAGGGAACGCCGATTATCAACGCTATCAGCAACAGGTAAGCGGTTTTATGATTGTTCGTACCTTGCTATTGCGGCGATCGGCGGATTCTAAATTGCGCGCAATGGATGGATATTGGCGCGTCACTGTATCAAGTATTTTCTATTAATTAAGCACCTACGTAAATTGTAAAAATACACCGCGATATTTTGTAATATTTTTCTTTTTTGCGAAACGTCGGTGCATCGTTGGATTCAGTGTTAATTGCAGAGACGTTTAATTGCGTTAGATTTGCTACTAGTTGTTTTGATTACACTTTTATTTTAATTTACACACGTTTCCAGCTTTCGCGTTTGCTTTGTTACAACTGTTAAACGAGGAAACGATAGAAATTTTGGGTATAGTTGAACTATACTAATTAAACAGTACTCGAATGCAATTGCGATATTTTCTTGAAAGGAAAATTGCCGCACTATTGTATCGAGTATTATTTAATTAAGCGTTTAACCGTGTTCAATTTGCCATCATTTAGTGATACCCTTATTTTATCACAATTATTAAATGATAAAATGATGCAGAATTTGGTTATAGAGGAACTATACTAATTAAATAATACTCAAACTACAAGAATACAGCGATGCGTGTTTGGTATTATATTATTATTAAATATTACTTGTATTAAGTGCTAATTACTTAGGTATTTAACTGTATTAAATTTGCTGTTATTCAGATAGACTTATTTAATATATTTAACTATTAACCCTTCAGTGCACGGGTTCAATTCAAAGACATATTGTTGTCATACGTGTAATAGTTCTATACAATACAGCAATAATTAATAATTTTATTACAAGCAAAAGAAACTGCATTTAACGAATAAAAATATAAAGAGAACAGTACGCGACCAATGCAATAAAAGAAATAGTTTTCCATCCGTGCACTGGATGGTTAAACAATAAAAATTTGGATATTATTGAACTATAATAATTATGCGGTACTTAAATACAAAGATAAAGTGACGCGCCAATACATCGTATTATACTAATACTTTAATGTCTAAATTATTAGGGAGATTTAATTAAGTTACTTAAATGCCGTCTATAGCTTTGATTCATTGCAACGTTTATTGCGGGGTTAAGAAAGCTGAACCCTCATTCGTTATTTCAAAGCACCACTGCTAAGTGTATAAAAATTGATTGGAGGTGCTAAGGATGCAATAAAAGCCCGAGTATAATTCATACCTAAACGGGGTAGGAATAACGCAATTAATGGGGCTAAATTATGAATGTTGCTTGTTCTATTCTCGCCGTCGTACCTCAGGGATGGGGTCCAGCATCTTTAGAACGCGAATGCAATTTTTATAAAGCAGAAACCTGCATACGAAAGCAATTTATCTCTTACCCCTTGCCTTACGAATATTTCAAAAACGATTCGCTGCAACGTCAATTATTTGCTACTGTTACACGGTGCGCAAAATGTGAAACATCGAAATATTATAAAGAATTTGTACGTATTTGGAACTCATCAATCTTGCAAACCGAATTCATTAATATGTGCAGTGTACTTTTATCGTTATTGAACCGTAATTTGCGCCACGACTGTAACTCGTTATTATGAGGCAAAGGGTTAATTCCTACGATTAACATTTCTATTATTTCCATACCACGTACTGTGTAAGAATAATTTCATATATAATTAAATTCGAATAGTTTAGATAGTATTTTTATGTTTACGTTATATTGTATGGAGGTTGTTAAAAATAATGCCAATAATGAAGTTTTGGTCGATGATCGGAGGTTTTATAAAGTAGAAACCTGCATACTAAGCAATTTACCTTTAATTCCTATTACTAATATTTCTATTATTTTCATACCACGTATTCCAGAATAATTTCATGTATACTTAATCGAACTTAAATGGCGTAGTATACGACAGTATTTTGGTTTCGATATTACACTATAACGCAAGCAGTTTGTTAAGAAAATTGCCAATAATGGAGATTTTATAAAGTAGAAATCTGTATACTCAGCAATTTACCTTTAATTCCTATTATTTCCATACCACGTATTCCAGAATAATTTTATATATACTTAATCGAATATAAATGGCGTAGTATACGACAGTATTTTGGTTTCAATATTACACTATAACGCAAGCAGTTTGTTAAAAAGAATACCAATAATGAAGATGTTATAAAGTAGAAACTTGCATAGTCAGCAATTTACCTTTAATTCCTATTACTAATATGTATATTATTTTCATACCACGTATTCCAGAATAATTTCATGTATACTTAATCGAATTTAAATGGCATAGTATATGATACTATTTCGGTTTCGATATTACACTATAACGCAAGCAGTTTATTACAACGAATACCAGTAATGAAGATGTTATAAAGTAGAAACTTGCATAGTCAGCAATTTACCTTTAATTCCTATTACTAATATTTCTATTATTTTCATACCACGTATTCCAGAATAATTTCATGTATACTTAATCGAATTTAAATGGCGTAGTATACGACAGTATTTTGGTTTCGATGTTACACTATAACGCACACAGTTTGTTAAGAAAATTGCCAATAATGGAGATTTTATAAAGTAGAAACTTGCATACTCAGCAATTTACCTTTAATTCCTATTATTTCCATACCACGTATTCCAGAATAATTTCATATATACTTAATCGAATATAAATGGCGTAGTATACGACAGTATTTTGGTTTCGATGTTACACTATAACGCAAGCAGTTTGTTAAGAAAATTGCCAATAATGGAGATTTTATAAAGTAGAAACTTGCATACTCAGCAATTTACCTTTAATTCCTATTACTAATATTTCTATTATTTTCATGCCATGTATTCCAGAATAATTTTATATATACTTAATCGAATATAAATGGCGTAGTATACGACAGTATTTTGGTTTCGATGTTACACTATAACGCACACAGTTTGTTAAGAAGAATGCCAATAATGGAGACTTTATAAAGTAGAAACTTGTATACTCAGCAATTTACCTTTAATTCCTATTATTTCCATACTGTGTATTCCAGAATAATTTAATATATACTTAATCGAATTTAAATGGCGTAGTATACGACAGTATTTTGGTTTTGATGTTACACTATAACGCAAGCAGTTTGTTAAGAAAATTGCCATAATGGAGATTTTATAAAGTAGAAACTTGCATAGTCAGCAATTTACCTTTAATTCCTATTACTAATATTTCTATTATTTTCATACCACGTATTCCAGAATAATTTCATGTATACTTAATCGAATTTAAATGGCGTAGTATACGACAGTATTTTGGTTTCGATGTTACACTATAACGCACGCAGGTTGTTAAGAAGATTGCCAGTAATGGAGATTTTATAAAGTAGAAACTTGTATACTCAGCAATTTACCTTTAATTCCTATTATTTCCATACCACGTATTCCAGAATAATTTCATATATACTTAATCGAATATAAATGGCGTAGTATACGACAGTATTTTGGTTTTGATGTTACACTATAACGCACGCAGGTTGTTAAGAAGAATGCCAGTAATGGAGGTTTGGTCGATGATTGGCCTGTCGGTGATGGT
The DNA here is from genome assembly GCA_028830335.1 of Eucera pruinosa. Lineage (NCBI taxonomy): Eukaryota > Metazoa > Arthropoda > Insecta > Hymenoptera > Apidae > Eucera > Eucera pruinosa. Next base: position 7,405 of record JAMYCR010000407.1, read on the forward strand.
AACACATTTTCCTCCCTTTGTCGTGGCAATTAGTTGCACGAGTACTTCAAAGTAAACGCAACATGTAAGGTCTCTGTATCCCTTTAACCACCGCGTGGAAGCCTTGCATACTGACTTGCTTCGTTTCAATTACAACTACACATCAATTGTTCAATAAGAAAACATTATGCCAATCAATTGCATTTCCATTTTGCATTCGTATCATCGCGAAATGAATAAAAGTTGCGAATACTTCGAAAATTTAATCAACAATACTTCTATAACTATAATTAACGGTAACATAAAATACCTCTACTAAAGTTATCAACTATTAATTATTAACAATTATTTAAAGCTACTTTGGAACTTTATCAACTTTTCCAAAGGATGAATAGAAAATGAAGACTTAAGAAATTTAAGGAGTATTTCTAAAGTCGAATAATTCAAAGTATCCCTTTGTTAAATCTATTAATCAATAATCGCTAATAATTAATAATGGAACACACTTCTACTTATTTTTTGTATCAAATTTCACAAGGAACAAATAAAAAAAAACAAAACAAAACAGATTCTGAACTTACGATTAAACGTTAACAATAAGATAAAATATCCCTTTTCCCTTGCGGTAACGATTAATAGTTAATAACAGAGGGCATAATAAATTGTCTTAACCTGTTTTATAAGGAGACAAGTGAACGAATAAGATGGAAATTTAAAATTCCAAAGGTTAAATTCTAATTAAAGCTTCCTCCCCGGTTACGAGTGTCGTTCCATTCGACTTCCGCCACGAAACAAGAAGCTTACGTTCCGCGTCGGTGTCTCCGGAGTGTCTCGAAAGACCATAGAAGCTACGTTACGCGTTGATCTCGAAAGTACAATCCCATTTCGCTTCTTCGCGTAGCGCGAGGCGAACGAGGATCCGTAATCTGATTAACGAACAAGCATACCTTTCCCTGTACTGGGAGGTTTAATGAAAATTCCTCGATGAATCACTGGAAAATATCGAATGTTTGTTCACAGTATCGTCGCTGGTTTCGTAACGAAACGGAAAAAGTTCTGAGCCTCTCACGTCCGGCGCATTTCTTCTTCATTCCTTCGCAACGTATTTTAATCTGCTTATATATATTGGAAGTCCATCAGTTTCTTTGCAAAATAATCTACTTGGTATAAAATGTTCCACTGCTTTTCTGTAACAAGTATTTTCTCTGATTTCCAACTAGTTTAATAGTCTTAATTTTTTTTGGGTCCAATTTCCGATGTTTGAATTTATTTCTAATATATATGTATATAAATTTGTCAGTTAATATAAATTTGTTGCAGTTAATATAAAATATCTACGAAAATGTTTGACTGTTTTTCGATAAAACGAAACTTCTTTAATTTTTGGAAACGATATTTCTGATTATTCGATTCAATCTTTAATATTTTAATTTCTTTTTAATTCATTTAAATCTGTCTGCAAAATATTCTACTTAATTTATGATTCACGGATAATCCTCTACTTATTTTCCATTAAACGGAAACGCGTACAATTTCACGATCTATAATTTCTAGTGTCCAAAATTATTTCTAAAGCACACGAATTTATCTTGAGAACATTCTTACCTTAAAAATACGTTTATCTTAAGAAATATTCTTAGCTTTAATTAGCACGGAAATTGTCCCGCGTTCTTTAAACGGAGAACAATCTTCCCTAATTTATTGCATTCTTTTTCTAATAATTACAATCACGGCGGCCTTCGCCGTAATTTGACTTTGCTTAATTTTGTTTGCGCCAATTATTCTCCGTTCTACGCGATGAAAATTTCAAAGCGGATGTGTTCCCCGATCTTTTTGTTGCGTTTACGAGGCTTTATCGGAGGTGAGTCTGGCGACCTGCAAAGTGAAATTGCTTGTTGTCAGTGGTAAACGCAATTTAACGTGCTCGGGTAACATGCAAAAATCGAGTGCCAGCGTACTTGGAATTTCTAACTAGCAGCCGAGCTGATGAAGTTACCGAGTGTCCAATTTCCCATGTGATCTCGATGAAAGGGGGAAAAAGAAAATGTGGAGAACGCTATAATAGCGCGCACTCCGTAATATACCCGTGGATAGGCGGTGTACAAAAATATCCGGATGGAAGTGTATAAAAATACGCGAAAGCATCGGGAATAGAAAATACGGTGAAAGCTTGTCAATCCGGATTAATTGACGATCGTTGAGACAGATTTCGAATAAACGGATTTAGACGCGTTGCCGAATAAATGTTTGAATAGAATACAGCTATTCGCAACAAAAACAAAAAAAAATATCCGATCATACGTATCCGAAAATACTTGTATTTACAAACACGTTTCACGCTGAGCACACTTTATCCACTCGTTGTTCATTTATCGGCGCTATATTAGATGATAGCTTTTTTTTATTAGCGGTACAAAGAAACCACGAATTATTTTCTTCTCTCCATATTAGAAAAACAAATCTGTTGGTATTTTTTATATCGTACAATTAACTTTGTTTTAAACGCGTACTCGTAAAGTTGACTGATTGCGAATATCAAGATTTAACACGATGGAATATTTTTATGATTAATTGACCATATTACGAAAAGCGAATCTATATTTTTAGACTATGTAATTATCTCCATTTTAAACAATTGTTCGTACGATTGAGTGAATGCTAAAATCTAACGTGGTCGAATATTTGTTTATATCAATTTGTTCGCGTTGCAAAAGTATATTTCTATTTCTAACAATTCGTCGTAAAGTTGATCGAATATTAGAATTGAACACGGTCGAATATCTTTAATATTAATTGTCCACATTGTAAAAGTAAACCTCTACTTTTTAACCATTTGGTAATTAATTTGCAACGCATATTTCTGCAAAATTCATCGAAATTATTCGTTTAATTAATCCATTATGGATTCGATAACATGACAGATTATAATAAAAAGTAATTTTCCATTACGAAAGCGAATCAAGCATTCTACAGTCCTGATTAATTTTTATCCCAGCGACTTTATTCCCTTTTCGTCGTTTGAAACGATTCTTTAAAATTGTCTAGCTTCGATTATCAAATTTCACGCGATTTACCCCAGTGTAAGAAGTCGGTTCATGGAAGAAGTTTCGTCGCAAGGTGAATCCGTGTCATCGCAAATATTTGCCGAGTTTATTCCGCTGTTTGTATCGCGATTATGTGCTTCTCGATCGTAAATCGCCTGCAACGCGTCTGGTTAACGCGTAACAACGGTAACCACGCCGTCGTATTTCTCCAAACTCCAAAACAATCGTGACATTATCAATTTAGAGGAGCGGAACTTTGGGTCAGGTTCCGATTAGCTTCGGCTAACTTCGGCTTAGGCTCTGATCACGTTCGGGTTACATTCGGCTACGCTACTGGAAAAACTTCCACTTGCGTCTCTTATATACGAATGCTACCGAAAAACCGTCGAATCCCAAAGTCCCAAAATCGCGAAATTACTGCGATAAAGATTGGATTAACTCTTCGTATCGTCGATGACAGCGTCCATCGTCGCTTCTGCATCGAATTAATTAATAATTCGTGTGCATAAATCCTGCACGTGTGACGAAAATGCAAAAGCGATGAGAAATACTGCCTTTGATCGTTAACGATTAACGAAGTTAACGAAAAATTTACCGTTAACGAGGTTCGATTACCTAAATTAACGCGATATAACGTGCAGCTCAAAAGTGCTGTAAGTTTGTCAATTATTGCGTTTCGAAAGATCCTTTTAAGACAATCTTGTGTACGCGTATGAAATTTTAAGTAGAATGTACGAAAAGATATTCAGCTTTTTCAAACAGTCTCGGTGAACCCTTTTAAGTGTCGATTGCAAAGAGGAAAAGTTTCAAAGGGATTGAGCGTTGCGAACGAAAAGGAAATTGGCGTGTCGACTGTTCCAAAGAATCGCGTGGTCAAATATCGTCGTTCGACGGGTTTATCGCGGCTCTTCGGAATATTGCGGATATCGTAAGGACCATTTATTCTTATCACTCTCAACCCTTAAATAGTCGGCCATTCACACTACGCGAGTTACTTCACCTATCCTCTCAGATAAAAACGATTCGCGGTTAAGTAGAACGCAACGTTCATCGATTCTTTTGTCGCGAAAGAAAGAATGCTCTAGCTATTAAAATTTAGCGACAACGATTTTTGCACAAAAGAAGGAGGAACATATTGGATATTAGAATTTAATGATAGTTAATATTTAAGGTTCCCTTCTATTTAATAAAATATTCTTGCAAAAAGGAGGAAGGGATCGTGAGATATTAAAATTTGGTAATAGAGATTATTTAATTATTTTTCCCTTTCGCGTTATAAAATATTTTTACGTAAAAGAAAGGATCTTAGATATTAAAGTTTGATAATAGTGATGGTTTAATTATATTTCCCTTCTATTTAATAAAACATCGTTGCGGAACCGAAAGAATATTGGATATTAAAATTTAGTGAGAGGTAATATTAAAGTATAAGGAATTTAAGACTTCCTTCTATTCGACGAAATATTTTTGCAGAACCGAAAGAGTAGCAGATATTAAAATTTAGTGGGAGGTAATATTAAAGTATAAGGAATTTAAGACTTCCTTCTATTCGATTAAATATTCTTGCAGGACCAAAAGAGTATCGGATATTAAAATTTGGCGAATAAAGTAACAATAGTGTGAATATTTAAAATTTCCTTCTCCCTTTTTAATGTCTACTTAATAATGATATTATAGTATTTTGTTTACAATTAAGATTGATTTATAAAACACTTCCTATGAGATAGAATATACGAGATATAACAGCGTCATATTTATGTTGATTAAATGTGAATATTATCGTATAACTGCTGGTCACGTTTCCGGTCTATCAAGTTCCGCATTTTCCAATACTCGTCGAAACGAAATTTCATACGTTCTTTGTACAATCCGCCAACGATTTCTCCCTTTGTTACAATCTTTTTGAAAAGCGAACAAGTGAAATTAAGTAACGCGAAATATTTCATTTCTTTGACATTTATCTGACCGCGTTGAATATCTTCTATCCGTCTCTTTTCCTTTTTCCTTGTCCTTTGCTATTTTCCACCTAACGTAAATTAATTCTGCATATTTCATACTAAAGAATAAAATTACGGAATCTACCATAAATACTCATAATCTTCAACACCTATCGTCTTCGGTTAATCTTACTGTTCGGTGGATTACATTTTTTACAGCAGATAGGTAAATAGAAGTTAGCCGTAATATTAGACATCTCTTAAGGAATAATGGGAGAATGAAATTGTGTAAGGCGCAGGAAGAAATGCGAAATTACTTTTCCTGGCTGACAATTTGTCGATCTCCGATGAATTGCAAGGAACGGGAGCCTCGCCCAGCGGAAGTGTTAATAGATAGAGGGAATTATATTCCCTGAGGGACTGTTTCACGATTACTTCTCCGCGGTGTAGCCGGTAACCGGATGGAACTCAACGAATTGACTCGCCGGTGGCCAATAACAAAGAAACTCGCGGCCTTTCGATACGAGTCTTTTAACCCCAACAACACATTATACCGTATCTCTTCAAAACAATTCGTCTCTTTCTATCGTATACGAAGTCTCTCAAGTTCCATAGACTTTTCAACAATCTGTGCCTGAATTTGTTGCTTTTGTGCATCCCTTTCTTTTGCAACAGATCGAAGCAAATTTCGAGTCCCAATAGTTTTCATTTTTTTCTTTTTCCACTTCATTTTTCAGCGAATCATATTGTCGTCTCTTTCTATCGTAGTTCTAGTTATCTACGATTTTTAAACCTAAAAAAGTCGGCATCGATACCTTAACATTTATAACACTACGCGAAAGAATAAATTAATAATAAACTAAAGGTAACACATCAATATTACATTACAGCTAATTAATAATAAAATATAAGAATATGGTTAACGATAATTAATATAATAATAATAAAGATGATATTGTACAAAAATTGCACGTATTCCTTTGTTACCTAATAGTATCGGCTATTATTATATCCTCGTTACCTAATAGTAACAACGAACTACTATAGCTGTATCATTTAATAGCGACAGATAACTATTACGACCTTATTATCTAATGTTAGCAGCAGCTAATCGGAATAGTGTTAACACGTAACCCTTTGACGAGCACAGAATTTTGTTTTGCGATACGAAAATGTTTATATTGATACGGAAAATGAAAAAATGAATGCAACATTGTAAAAGACATTCCCATCAAATAGAGCACAGAAACATAGCTCCAGTTTCGTAACACAATTTTATTTATTAAATAACATTGCCAATACTCGTCGAAGGGTTAAACTCTTTGCTCTACAATGACGAGCTACACTCGTGGTAAATACGTATGCTCTGGGTGTGATAAAGATACGTTTCATTTTTTAATAAATTAAAGTTTTAATTCTATATGCAATTTCAATTTGTAAGCGTAAATTTCGTGGTACGATATTTTAGTATTTCCATTCGTTGCACTGTTACAGTAATAAATAGCTAATGTTGCTGTGAATATTCTTCGAAAAATTCATATGGCAAAGGGTTAACCCTTTGCGGACGTAGAAGTAGTAACACTTGTGAGAGTACTTTAGTTTATTAATTCCACGACTTTGAGTTTTCACGCTTTTGAGTTCCAAACCATTTCATTTCCAACGATTTCGAATGTTTATTATTACGTTAAGTATTCGTTGCATTAAGTTTTGTGCTTTAATAGTCGACATGGTTTCGGAAAGCCAAAAAATGATTAGGCGACTATTTTTCGACGCTCGTCCGCAAAGGGTTAATAGTCACAGTCAACTACTACATTGTTTGCAACCTTTAATAGTATTTAATCATCGCACAATTATCTCCAAATAGTAGCTAATTATACTATAATTATATACGACTAACCACTATAATATCGTTCCACAATATTAGTATCCAACCACTATAATTTCATCCCCCATCGGTAACAGCTTAACCATTATAGTTTTGCAAACCCAACAATAGTAGCCACCTACTATAACTTTGTTACCTAATAGCAGTTGCCCACTATTTCTTTGTTACCTAATACTATCGACCTAATATTAATAGTAGAACGTGTTAAGATTTTTAAGAATTTCAACAATTTTCTTATGGGAAATTCTACAACGTCTACGTAACACGTCACTCAATAAGTCTCCGGTCTAACTAAGAAAAACAAATTTTTTTTTAGAAATTCCACTTTATTCTTCAACATACTCTCCTTCAAGAGTAATACATTGATTCCAACGCTCCTCTAACTTTTCGATGCCCTTTATGTAAAACGATTTGTCCTTGCTCTCAAAATAAGCCTCAGTTTCGGCAATCAATTCTTCATTTGAGCCAAATTTCTTTCCCAGGAGCATTTTTTTCATGTCTGCAAAAATCCAGTAGTCGCTGGGGGCCAAATCTGGAGAGTACGGTGGGTGGGGAAGCAATTCAAAGCGTAATTCATCCAATTTAACCATTGTTTTAATCGACTTGTGACACGGGGCATTGTCCTGGTGAAACAGCACTTTTTTCTTTTGCATGTGGGGCCGTTTTTTCTGGATTTCTGCACTCAATCGATCCAATAATGCCATGTAATATTCACTATTGATAGTTCTGCCTTTCTCAAGATAGTCGATGAACAAAATTCCATGCGCGTCCCAAAATACGGATGCCATAATCTTGCCAGCCGACTTTTGAGTTTTTGGTCGCTTTGGACGACTTTCACCGACTGCTGTCCACTCAGCTGACGATCTTTTTGATTCAGGCGTGTAGTGGTGAATCCATGTTTCATCCATTGTCACATACCGACGCAAGAAATCCTTTTTATTTCGCTTGAACAGCTCCAAACAGCGCTCTGAATCGTCGACACGTTGTTGCTTCTGGTCCGGTGTGAGCAAACGCGGCACCCACTTCGAAAGCAACTTGCGCATGCCCAAATTTTCATGTAAAATTGTAAAGACACTACCTTCCGATATCTTCAAGGTGTCAGCTATCTCACGCAACTTCATTTTACGGTCTTTTAAAACTATTTTGTGGACATTTTTTATGTTTTCTGGAACAACTGCCGATTTTGGGCGTCCAGAGCGTTCAGCATCATCGGTGCTTGTACGACCGCGTTTAAATTCAGCATACCAGTCAATAATAGTTGATTTCCCTGGTGCACAGTCCCCATAATGCTTATCAAGCCACTGTTTGGCTCCAACAGTACTTTTCCCCATCAAAAAACAGTGTTTAATCAACACACGAAATTCCTTTCTATCCATTGTCTTGAAAATTACAAAACTGGGGTCACTAAAATGACTGTAACCTCAAAACTAACGGTCAGAATGTCATGAAATTTTAACACGTACTGTATGAAGGTTAATACTGCCCGGAAATCACGTGGGTCTGTCAACAATGTTGCCATATATGTGTCAGACCGGGGACTTAATGAGTGACCTAGTACTATATATTTCGACTTTGATTAGAATCGAGATATCCGCGAATTTTCTCGCGCACGTGTCGATGGATAGTAATCATCATCATCACTGACAATCGCATTGTAATATCCGTCTGTCGATAAAGATATTTCCATGGAACGTCATGCGATAGGATAGCTTGTCCCTCAGGCTTCTTCAGATATTAGTTATTCATCGATTCGACGTGAACGTTCCTTTCTTTTTTTTTTTTACAATGTTATATATACATACGTTGGTACGTGGATGATATTCACAAAAGAAATCTTGCTGTAGGGGACACACACGTGAATGGCGTTCCATTCGTTAGGGAACAAAGCTTACGTTTCTTTTTGCTAGAGAATTTATTCTTCGTACTTATGACATTTGCTATATTTTATATAACTCGTTACGGTATACACGTGAAAGCTTTCTCACTCGTTACGCTTGTTATTCGTGCGAATCATTGCTTGCTTCTATTTTAGTCGAATACCGCGTATTTACCATGAAATAGAAATTTTTACTTGTTGTTAGAAGGATAAAATAAAACGGAGTAACTCGTTGCAATATAGATGAAAGCTTTTACTTACGATTACAACTTATTCGTATAAATTGTTATCCACTTCTTTTTTATTCGCGCCACATATTTACTGTAAAATAGAGACTTACATTTTTAAGATACATAAAATAAAATGAAATAGAAAATTGTGTTTTTGTATTATTTCCGTTCGTAATGAAAAATCATGACTGTTTATTCGAGAGACAAAATAAAATGAAGTTTGGAGTTTTTGGATGAATCTTGATACATAGATAAATCACAAATAAATTTGCAATTGATATAACGTTAAGTGGATAATAAATCTTGAAGTTAACATAATTTTAATTAACTTGAATTAATATAATTTCCTATAGATAAATAGAAATCCTGCTTTTAAAGGGATATTCTATTCTTTTTTTCTTACAGCTACCCGGAAACCACTTTGCAAAGGACTTTTATCGTCCGGACTTGAAAAGTGGCTTGCTAAGTTCTTACACGCACTTTAAACCCGTTACAGGTACACATTTTCATTAATAAAAGATGCTGAAAGGCATAGTTCCTATTAAAAGTTTCAAAATCTTTGCGTTCCATCGCGAAGTTTTCTAGCAAATTTTATTTGTTTAGATTGCATGTTCGTCACGTCTGAGCCGGGGTCTTTCATTTATACATCGAAAACCACCGACGAGGAGGTCTGCGGAATTTATTTCCTAGCCGGGCCGGATCAGAAAGTAGAGATCAACTTTATAACATTCGACGTGCCCTGTGAACACCATGGATTGGTTTCGGTATGGAAACAATTCGATTATAATCGTGTTTCAATGATTAGACTACGGATATTGCGACATTTATTACGCAACTATGTAACAGATAATTGGACTGCGATGTTTATTACGCAACAATCAAATAAATAATTAGACTGCGGATTTTGTACATCTCTAAATATCATAATTTCTACAATTTTAGCAATTACACTATAAAATTTCCTATAATTCAGCACATTTTGGCACCTATTAAATTTCCAATAAACGCATAAAAATCCGCGGTCTATTTATTTATGCAAATATACAAGTATACAAATATACAGGTATACAAATGTACAAGTATACAAATATACAAATATACAAGTGTACAAATATACAAGTGTACAAATATACAGGTATACAAATATACAAGTATACAAATATACAGGTATACAAATATACAAGTATACAAATATACAAGTATACAAATATGCAGGTATACAAATATACAAGTATACAAATATACAGGTATACAAATATACAAGTATAGAAATATACAAGTTTACAAATATACAAGTGTACAAGTATACAAATATACAAGTGTACAGGTATACAAATATACAAGTATACAAATATACAAGTTTACAAATATACAGGTATACAAATATTCAAGTATACAAATATTCAAGTTTACAAATATACAGGTATACAAATATACAAGTTTACAAATATACAGGTATACAAATATACAAGTATACAAATATACAGGTATACAAATATACAAGTATACAAATATACAGGTATACAAATATACAAGTATACAAATATACAAGTATACAAGTTTACAAATATACAAGTAAACAAATATACAAGTATACAAATATACAACTGTAAAAGTATACAAATACACAAATATACAACTGTAAAAGTATACAAATACACAAATATACAAGTATACAAATGTACAAAAATACAAATATACAGGTACACAAATATACAAGTACACAAATATACAAGTATACTGCATTCGTGGGTTTTATTTGCAACGAATTGCTAGACATATTCCCGATATTTGGAAGCTACTATCCAAGCATTCAGAAGCTTAACACGCGTATCCATTCGCGAAGAGATACGTTTTCCGTTACACCATAAAAGAAGCGTAGTATCGCGTCGCGTCGCGGCACGGATTCATTCAGAATGTATTTTTATATCGCCGCGCACAGGTCGTCGATGGCTGGGAACTAAACGGCGAGGTGTTCCCCAGCGAAATGGATCATCGATTGCCGTTGAAGCAGAGGAGTAGTGAATTCTGCGGTAAAAATATTGGCGCCAAGAGGACGTTCACGAGTTCGCAGAACGTAGCCGTGATACAATATAGAATTCCGAAGCCTGGAAAGGGATTCGCGGTGTTCGCGAAATTCGTGAAGAATCCTAGACGTAAGTAGTTCGTGCTAATTATTATCAGACTGTGGATCTTTACGCTTTTAGTAGAAATTTAAAAGTGTAAAGAGGTGTAGAATGCGTGTAAAGGAAAATTGGACAAAATAGGGCACTTCGTTTTATTGTTAAATAAGTTTTGCGCGTGTTACTGTTGGTGGTATAATTGTCTTCTATATGTAGCACAAATTTATTGGAAATAAGTATCAACCCCTTAACCCTTTCGTTACAAAGGCATGTGCATAATTATATATTATCCTACAGTATATTATTATTTATTATCTTATAGTATATTACAGTGTATATCGTTTATTATTCGTACATAATATCAGACCATAATCGATGATAAAAAGTATTCTAAATACTTACTGATATAAATAAACATTATTCCTTATCCACGGTTTTAATTCCCACTTCCAAAAAATTGCAGTGAAAGGGTTAAAGGTCGAATAGTTTTGCAAAAAATCGGCCTAAAATTGCTCATCATTTTAATTATTAATTCAGTACGTAATAATTATGCCCATTTAAACGTCTGACGATTAAATTACGAAAGAAATGGTATTTTACAAAATCCCATATCTGTGTTAATTAATTGTGAGATGAATATTCAATTTCCGTCTCCTTAATTCAAAAAAGGGTTAAAGAGTGAAACAAGCCCTAATTTAAGCCCTATTTCATTAAACTTATTTGTTGCACGAAAATCCACCAGTCTACTAATTACTTCCGTTTAACCCTTTGCGGACGAGAAGTAATGGCACTAGTAAGAGTACTTTAAGCTTTGAATTCCACGACATCGAGTTTTCACGCTTTTCAGTTCGAAACCATTTCATTTCCAACGATTTCAAATGTTTATTATTACGTTAAGTATTCATTGCATCAAGTTCTGTGCTTTAAAAGTCGACATGGGTTCGGAAAGCGAAAAAAATGATTAAGCGACTATTTGTCGACGCAAGTCCGCAAAGGGTTAATCCTTTGCGGACGAGCGCCTGCAAATAATCGCCACTTTTCTGGTTTTATGGACGCACTGTTCACTGTTAAAGCAGAAAATTTCAATTAATATCCAACGCTTCAAAGTTTTAAGAATTCGTTGACCCGTAATTCGAAAGCTTAGAAATTTAAAGGCTTGGGATTCAAAGTGAAAATACTCTTTTTAAGTTTTACTATTCGTCGTCCGCAAATGGTTAACGCGATTCCCAACGATTCTTTTACAGCTTGCAACGTATTGGCGGCGAGCGTGAGCGAGCCGTACACTTTGCGGAATTACGGACGTCGCATAAATTGCACGTACGTGGCATTATATCCGGGCACCGTGCAAGTGATCGCGCTCGGCGTCGGTGTCTCCAATTTCCTCGGTTCCGTTCACACCACCGAAACCGGAACCTTGCAAAAAGTTCGTGCTCTTTTTGTCACTGCCTTTCCGGATAGTAGATCCGCACGCGCCACCAACTTTAATTACCCCTAAATTACTCCCACCGATTCGCCGTTCCGTCGTACAGCAAAGATTAAAGTCGAACTTCAAGTTCGAAAGCCACCCCCTTCCTTAATTGCCTGGTAATTAAGGTTTTTCGTCTAAACACGCGTGGTAGCTTTATCAATTTCAAACGATAAACATAGCATGCGTATACTTCGCAAGTTTGTAATAATATTTTTCATTATTATTATTATTATTATTTGGTTTAATTTAATCCGTGCAGGGGAGAGCTAATATTATTAATATTGCGGATTTTTACTAGCAAAATGAAAAAAGGGGAATATTGTAACTTAGAAGATAAATTAGAAGCTAATTTTGGCTTCTAAACATGATAAAGGGGATTTACTATTATTATTATTATTATTATATTTAATCCCTGCCTATACGGCTTAGGATGACTTCTTGTTTACAATGCTTACATACGTTTTCTTGTTTCTATTTCTATTTCTATAACTTATTCCTACTTTATCCTTAGTTATTAATATTTACATCTTATTAACTACTTTATGCACTTTATACGCTCTTGTAATTCTGTACTCTATATTGCTTTTCCTTTGGTATTGTTTTGTGTTTCTGCTTCTTCTTTATTTTCCTTCCCTTCCCCTCTCCCCCTCTCTGGTCGCTTCCTTTCAACATGCACGTTTTCCTCTTCTTCTATTTTCGATAAAGGGGATTTACTATGGATATCTTACATTTCCTTCATTGGTTATTTCGATTGGCGAAAATTTCCCATAAATGCGTAAAAATCGGCAACGAAATAAACACGAAGCATTGATTTTCAGTGCGACGAAGCCAGTTCACACGATCAAGTAGTAATCGGAGGCAGCTTCGGCCTGGACACGTCCAAAGTTCAGATAGTTGATTCTATTTGCGGGATAGACTCTAAACCAGGTAACGCAATTAATAACACCTCACGCCGTATCGATTCCAATTAGTAACTATTACTTTTATATTTCCTATATTTATCTAATAATAACTGTTTTAACTTGGCCAATAACCACATTTACCATAGATAACATACAATTTTATTCAACTTTCATAGAGCTACTTCGTATCGCCCTTGTCTTTAAATTATCTACTAAACGGGATTTAATAAATCATTGATACATAGCGCTTTCCTTAACCCCTTGGTTTACGATTACGAGTCACACTCGTGGCATCGATTATACAGATACATACATTAAGATAAGTTCTATTGGTAACATGGTGTCATTTTTATCTTCGCTTTAGTATCACTCCAAACGATTCAAGATCGCTAAATACAAATTATGTGGACTATTTAAATGTTTTAAATAAATATTACGAATTATGGCCTGTTATTGATAACTTACTTAAGTATAGTAGTTAAGAATTCGCAAGGCAAGGGGTTAAGGAGTTAATCACTGCATAGTTTAACTCTATGAACTGTTTTAGTACAGGGTTAAAAATTAATTGCACTACTTAAGGGGTTAAATTTCCCATAAGTACACGGAAACCTATTGTTACAGTCTATTACAATGTATTAACCCTTTGCACTAGAGAGCTTTGAAAACTGGTTTACTTTCGCGACGTGGATTGCAAATAGTTAATATTAGCCATGAACTTTTAGTGAAATAATTAATCTTCGAATTGCAACAAAAATAGAAGCATCATTTAAAAATTCAACATCACCAGGGAGCTTTGAAACTTAGTTCATTTTTGGGATTTAGAGAGTCGCCTCTCGAGTGCAAAGGGTTAATCCTCTGCGCTTCAAAATTATAATGGTTCGTTATAGTGGTAATTATAGCATACGTTTATGACGACCCTTATCAGAATTCAAATTGTCGCGTGCACATCACAAAATGGGAATTGGTGTTTTAAATTGCTTTGCTTCGAAAGAAAAATGGAATCGAAACGGGCGAAAGGGTTAAACTCCTTCTTTAGGAACGCCGAATGTTGGGTTTTTTCTTTATTTTCAACTTAGAGAATTCATTATCACGCGAGAAACGCGAATAAAAACACTTACAATGTTAAACCCCCCCCCCCCTCCCACCCTTTTCGGCGTCCCTAGAGAAAAAAGAAAAGTAAATAAAAATCTTAAACCTTGAGAAAGTAGAAAAGTAAATAAAAATCTTAAACCTTGAGAAAGTATAAAAGTAAACAAAAATCTTAAACCTTGAGAAAGTATAAAAGTAAACAAAAATCTTAAACCTTGAGAAAGTAGAAAAGTAACTAAAAATCTTAAACCTTGAGAAAGTAGAAAAGTAAACAAAAATCTTAAACCTTGAGAAAAGTAGAAAAGTCAACAAAAATCTTAAACCTTGAGAAAGTATAAAAGTAAATAAAAATCTTAAACCTTTAGAAAGTAGAAAAGTAAATAAAAATCTTAAACCTTGAGAAAGTAGAAAAGTAAATAAAAACTCTTAAACCTTGAGAAAGTATAAAGTAAATAAAAATCTTAAACCTTGAGAAAGTAGAAAAGTAAATAAAAACTCTTAAACCTTGAGAAAGTAGAAAAGTAAATAAAATCTTAAACCTTGAGAAAGTAGAAAAGTAAATAAAAACTCTTAAACCTTGAGAAAGTAGAAAAGTAAATAAGAATTTTAAACCTTGAGAAAGTAGAAAAGTAAATAAAAACTCTTAAACCTTGAGAAAGTAGAAAAGTAAATAAAAACTCTTAAACCTTGAGAAAGTAGAAAAGTAAATAAAAACTCTTAAACCTTGAGAAAGTATAAAAGTAAATAAAAAATCTTAAACCTCGACTTTCCAGGAAACGTACAATAATCTTCTTTTACTTTACAGATTATCGGGAATTGGTGGAGTACGATGTAACATCTGTTCGATTAGTATCGAGCGGCTTCTTCGAGAATTCCGTAACGGTGGAAATTCATCCGCTTAAAGACGAGTTGCTAGACGTGAATGTTAGTATTTAATTGCCGTCACGATCGCATCGATGCTCGGCTATACATTTACTTCCACCGTGAATGCATTTACTATCAAATCAAGCGAGATCAAAGCAGCGGAATTTTGCAAGCCGAGAAGTAGTCGAGACTTTTAATTGTCGATATTTGGTGAAAACAAAAAAAAAAAAAAAAAACATAACTACTTGCACCTCTGTTCTTACTATAATTTAGCGATTAGGGTGTAGACATTTTCGCGAATGGATGTGGTTATTAATGCGTAGAATCAATTTTCATTAATGCTCAAAATAAGAAGAAAAAAAAAAGAAAAGAGAAAAGAAAGAACGAAATGATTTTATTCCAGCATAGTAGTCATGATGCGTTATCGTGCGATTTGTGATAAATGGATTTTAAGTACAGTGGATACAAAAACTATTTAACAATGCATTCTTTTTCTTTCTTTCTTTTTTTGATTTAAATTAGGTATTCAAATTTTATTCTCACAACGTTAATTCTTGGAAATAAAATCGTCTTAGGAAGCAATCTTGCAATTAGCGGAATTTAAAAGTATAATAGCATGAGAAATATTTTTCGTAGCCACTGTAATTTGTTGAATGTGTAGATGCCCCCATTAGTGGCTTAGAAGTTTTTAGAGAAAGGCCTCGGAATTTTTATTCTTGTAGAAGGATTGGTTGAAACGTGCCAATTGCTTTTAAAAAAGCCAACCAAATAAATCTTAATTACTCCCCAAACTTGATTCGTTTATTTATCACCTACGACACTTTCAACCCTTTCGCTGCGACGCTTAAAAATTAGGAACATTTTCGATGCATAAATAGCGGCAATATTCTGTTCCAATAATTATAGCGTGACACATACTAATAACAATACACACGAGTCATTTAATAATTTAATAAATAACGAGACGAAAGCTTTAATTCAAATAATAGCTAAATAAGAAGTTCGATACTTTTAAAATCATTAGTTATAATTAATATTAAACCATTATTAGCTTAACTCCTTGCACTACGATTATTTTACTACTTACGTAATGATCACTGCTTTCGCAACATGTCACGCACAAATATTAAAAAAATAAATAAATTAATATTTAAATTATTTGAATATTGTTGGCAATTCTTATCGAACAACACCAATATTATAATACAAAGTTAAAATTACAATGCTGATTAAGTGGATAGCATCCATTTTTGTCGAATCTACACCATAATTCATAGAACAAGCGTGACTTCAGCGTGATTCCAGTGCAAGGAGTTAACACAATGATACATTAATTGTTTCAATATTTACAATCTCTATCGGATATTTAACAATGGCAAATCTTTTTGAAAAGTGCACTTTGGAAGCACAGCTTTTAACAATAAAACTTCTAGTTTTCGGGGGTGTAGAATTAGCCAAAATTTACTTTAAAATGTTTAATGCGTCTGCGAAAGGGTTAAAAGAATTTCCTTCGTAAACTATGCCTCCAATATTGACTTCCGCCGCTGGCAAACACGCTTCGAACTCTGTTGCTAAGCAATGAAAAGCGTACACAAAGCAATTCACGCGGTTCTACGCGACGCGCGATTTACTCGTTGCTACACGTGACGCAACGTGACAGCTGGAATAAACAATCGAGTAATCTTTCATGCGAATTTTCCGCGATAAATCGATGTTGAAGGTGATTCGACAAAGTTGCAGTCGTCATGTTGCTCAAATATTTGGGCAACGTAATGCCACCGCACGTGAGCTCGTTATCCTTGTCTGTTAATATTGAATGCTCCTATAATAATTGTACCAATAATTTTCGTTATCAAATTTCGCGTAACGTAGGAGTTTGAGAATCGAGTGGTGTGCATAGTTTGGTCACCGAATAGTTTGAAACTAGCTGTTGCTTCTTCCGATCGTTCTATATATCTGTTCGACGAGAATTGCGTGAAACGTGACAGATTTTCCACGAAACCCGTGGATTCGAAGGTACGTAATAAATAGACTATGGATTTTTACGCAAGTTCATTTTGTTTTCGTTAACAAAATAGAACGAAACTAAGAGGGTTGTTAGTACAGAACAAAACTAAACTTCAAAAGGGTTGTTTTCACCCTCTAAAGTCAGCTAGTATTTTACCTTGAATCTTTTGTATATTCTACACAATTATAATTCTAATGTTTAGTTTTAGTTCATTAATTATTGTATACTATATGGTTCGTACATTGGGCTGTCGACTCGTTACTAAACAAATAAATATTGTTTATATTCTAGCATACTTTACAATTCTTTGCATATTTAAATTTTTTATAATTGCACAAGTATTAACGAAACCGTGTAACATGGAAGAATATATTTACGAGTTACCCAAAAAATGAAATACATATTATTTTATTTCAGCAGCGAAACAACACTATAATTAAATTCTATCTGTTTAATTGCATTGATAAAAGATATGAATTTGCGTAAAAATCCGTAGTCTATTAAAAAATCCTTAAACAGGGACTCGTACAAATAATTAAAGAAATATCCGTTTTCTTCCAGTTTGGTAAAAAAAGTTACGTGATCAAAGGCATCGCCTTTTCTCCAGACTCAACCAAGATCGCAGTAGGCCAAACCGACTGTATAATATATGTTTACAAGATTGGAGAACAATGGTAGCCAACGGAAACCCTAAAAAACTAAACGAAACATTATCAAAGATATTCCGATTTAATTCCGGCCTACTAATTTAATGCTTTCACAGGGGGGAGAAAAAAGTGATTTGCAATAAATTTCGCCAAAGTTCCGCTGTCACCTGTTTAATTTGGCTAACTGAGGGACCGATAATAGTTGGTTTGGTGGATGGCAAAGTGCGAGCGGCATTGGTAAAGTCTCAGAAGGCTCAGACACTTTACACAGCTGACTCTACAACAATTGCATTAGCATCCAAGTAACAATTTTTATTAATTCCTTTATTAAGATCAGTCTTGTATTAATTGGATTAATCCTTTGCCCTACGATAACGAGTCGAGCTCGTGTTATGAATTATAGCATAGATGCAACAAAATCGCGTAGCATTGAGGATGAAATTTAACTAGAACCCCAATTTTCGTTTCGCGTTATAAGAACGTAAGTTATTGAACAAATGTTGCTTATAACATTCGAATGATTTGTACGTAAAACGGTACGAAATCACTGATCAACTAATTGTAGCATATAATAAAATATCATAGGACAAAGGGTTAAACGATCTATTGATTCTTTTTTAACATAGATTTTTAGATTCGGAATATGTAGATAACAAGCAGAAGGCATAGCGAAATTATAGCTGACGAAAATGATTATTTTTTATACCATTTCAGCGTACGAGGAACTGCTTTTCTCTCGAGTCACGCCGATGGTAGTATAATAAAGTATCACGTAAACGACGATGGAAGTCACGAGCCTTCCGGACGCATTTGCACTCACACTGTGCCCGCGTATGCGTTGGCCTGGCCTCAATCGCATATCCTGGCAGCGGGATGCGACAAACGAGTGATCTTTTACGATTCTCGCGGGAAAGTGGCGAAAAATTTCGACTACAGCCGCGAGAATGAAAAGGAAATCTCGGTGGCCTGTTCTAGTCCAAGTGGGCAGAGCGTTGCAATTGGTTCATGGGACAGAATCCGAATTTTGGATTGGAGCCCTCGACGTTCCATGTGGGAGGAAGCTAACACGAAGTCTTTGCCTAATTTTTACACCGTCACCGCGATATCTTGGCGTCGCGATGGCTCCAAGTAAGCCTGCGTAATATCCAATCCTTTGACTGCGAAAGATTCATGCAGCAGATTTGCATATTACAACGTAAATCAATTTCCCACCCAATTTACCGATAAACAAATTTCCTACTTTTCCTAATTAAACAATATTTGTAGCTTTATTTTATCAGCAGTCTAACATTTAGTTAGACTGCTGATAAAATAAATCAGCAGTCTAATTTATTGGTTTATATTTCACCTTAACTATTTCGTAGTTGTAAACTACGCGTTCATTTCTAATCACACCAATTCTACCAATATCACTCCGCAGTCAAAGGTTAAACTTACATGTCTTCAAAATTCGTCTACCTTTCTTAACCCTTTCACGCCCAACGTTGCAACAATAAACCGCTATTATATTCTCTTCCAGTAGAAGTAGATCATAGAGCTGTTCTTGTATTCACCTAAACCTGCTTGCAATTGATTTCCTCTCGAATTGCAAGCGTTCTGCTTCATTACCACTGACAAACATAATCTTATTATACCTCTATAAACACGTACATATACTCTATTTCCATATCCTAAGAGCAATTGGTTCAGCATCGAATCTTCTTCGCAAACATCTTCCTAATAAAAGGAAAACGTGTGCTCTTTGTTTCAAAGGGTTAAACTTCCGCTTCGTATTATTCCAGACTAGTCGG
>JAMYCR010000408.1:0-27201 GCA_028830335.1 Eucera pruinosa
AAATAACTCAATAGAACTAAATAACTAAATAACTAAATAACTAAGTAATCAAATAACTAATTAACAAAATAAGTAAATAACAAAATAACTAAATAACTAAATAATTAATAACTAAATAACTAAATAACTAAATAACTAAATAACTAAATAACTAAATAACTAAATAACTAAATAACTAAATAACTAAATAACTAAATAACTAAATAACTAAATAACTAAATAACTAAATAACTAATAACTAAATAACTAAATAACTAAATAACTAAATAACTAAATAACTAAATAACTAAAAATAACTAAAAACTAAATATCTAAATAACTAAATAACTCAATAATTAAATAATTAAATAACTAAATAACTAAGTAACTAAATAACTAAATAACTAAATAACTAAATAACTAAATAACTAAATAACTAAATAAATAAATAACTAAATATCTAAATAACTAAATCACTAAATAACTAAATAACTAAATAACTAAGTCACTAAATAACTAAATAACTAGAAAACTAAAAACTAAATAACTAAATAACTAAATAACCATAGAACTAATAACTAAATAACTAAATAACTAAATAACTAAATATCTAAATAACTAAATAACTAAATAACTAAATAACCAAATAACTAAATAACTAAATAACTAAATAACTACATAAATAAATAACTAAATAACTAAATAACTAAATAACTAAATAACTAAATAACTAAATAACTAAATAACTAAATAACTAAATAACTAATAACTAATAACTAAATAACTAAATAACTAAATAACTAAATAACTAAATAACTAAATAACTAAATAACTAATAACTAAATAACTAAATAACTAAATAACTAAATAACTAAATAACTAAATAACTAAATAACTAAATAACTAAATAACTAAATAACTAAATAACTAAATAACAACTAAATAAATAAATAACTAAATAACTAAAAAACTAAATAACTAAATAACTAAATAACTAATAACTAAATAACTAAATAAATAACCAAATAACTAAATAACTAAATAACTAAATCGCTAAATAACTAAATAACTAAATAACTAAATAACTAAGTAACTAAATAACTAAATAACTAAATAGCTAAATACCTAAATAACCAAATAACTAAATAACAAAATAACAAAATAACAAAATAACAAAATAACAAAATAACAATATAACAAAATAACTAAATAACTAAATAACTAAATAACTAAATAACTAAATAACTAAATAACTAAATAACTAAATAACTAAATAACTAAATAACTAAATAACTAAATAACTAATAACTAAATAACTAAATAACTAAATAACTAATAAACTAAATAACTAAATAACTAAATAACTAAATAACTAAATAACTAAATAACTAAATAACTAAATAACTAAATAACTAAATAACTAAATAACTAAATAACTAAATAACTAAATAACTAAATAACTAAATAACTAAATAACTAAATAACTAAATAACTAAGTAAATAATAACTAAATAACAAAATAACTAACTAAATTTCTAAATAAATAAATAACTAAATAACTAAATAACAAAATAACTAAATAACTATATAACTAGATAACTAAATAACGAAATAACTAAATAACTAAATAACTAAATAACTAAATCGCTAAATAACTAAATAACTAAATAACTAAATAACTAAATAACTAAATAACTAAACTATAACTAAATAACTAAATAACTAAATAACTAAATAACTAAGTAACTAAATAACTAGATAACTAAATAGCTAAATAACTAAATAACTAAATACTAATAACTAAATAACTAAATAACTAATAACTAAATAACTAATAACTAAATACTAAATAACTAAATAACTAAATAATAATAACTAATAACTAATAACTAAATAACTAAATAACTAAATAACTAAATAACTAAATAACTAAATAACTAAATAACTAAATAACTAGAAAACTAAATAACTAAATAACTAAATAACTAAATAACAAAGTATCAAAATAACTAAATAACTAAATAACTAAATATACATATAACTAAATAACTAAACAACTAAATAAGTAAACAACTAAATAACTAAATAACTAAATATACAAATAACTAAATAACTAAACAACTAAATAACTAAATAACTAAATAACTTAATAACTAAATAACTAAATGAATAAATAACTAAATAACTAAATAACTAAATAACTAAATAACTAAGTAACTCAGTAACTAAATAACTAAATAACTAAATAACTAAATAACTAATAACTAAATAACTAAATAACTAAATAACTAAATAACTAAATAACTAAATAACTAAATAACTAAATAACTAAATAACTAAATAATAAATAACTAAATAACTAAATAACTAAATAACTAAATAACTAAATAACTAAATAACTAAATAACTAAATAACTAAATAACTAATAACTAAATAACTAAATAACTAAATAACTAAATAACTAAATAACTAAATAACTAAATAACTAAATAACTAAATAACTAAATAACTAAATAACTAAATAACTAAATAACTAAATAACTAAATAACTAAATAACTAAATAACTAAATAAACTAAATAACTAAATAACTAAATAACTAAATAACTAAATAACTAAATAACTAAATAACTAAATAACTAAATAACTAAATAACTAAATAACTAAATAACTAAATAACTAAATAACTAAATAACTAAATAACTAAATAACTAATAACTAAATAACTAATAACTAAATAACTAAATAACTAAATAACTAAATAACTAAATAACTAAATAACTAAATAACTAAATAACTAAATAACTAAATAACTAAATAACTAAATAACTAAATAACTAAATAACTAAATAACTAAATAACTAAATAACTAAATAACTAAATAACTAAATAACTAAATAACTAAATAACTAAATAACTAAATAACTAAATAACTAAATAACTAAATAACTAAATAACTAATAACTAAATAACTAAATAACTAAATAACTAAATAACTAAATAACTAAATAACTAAATAACTAAATAACTAAATAACTAAATAACTAAATAACTAATAACTAAATAACTAAATAACTAAATAACTAAATAACTAAATAACTAAATAACTAAATAACTAAATAACTAAATAACTAAATAACTAAATAACTAAATAACTAAATAACTAAATAACTAATAACTAAATAACTAAATAACTAAATAACTAAATAACTAAATAACTAAATAACTAAATAACTAAATAACTAAATAACTAAATAACTAAATAACTAAATAACTAAATAACTAAATAACTAAATAACTAAATAACTAAATAACTAAATAACTAAATAACTAAATAACTAAATAACTAAATAACTAAATAACTAAATAACTAAATAACTAAATAACTAAATAACTAAATAACTAAATAACTAAATAACTAAATAACTAAATAACTAAATAACTAAATAACTAAATAACTAAATAACTAAATAACTAAATAACTAAATAACTAAATAACTAAATAACTAAATAACTAAATAACTAAATAACTAAATAACTAAATAACTAAATAACTAAATAACTAAATAACTAAATAACTAAATAACTAAATAACTAAATAACTAATAACTAAATAACTAAATAACTAAATAACTAAATAACTAAATAACTAAATAACTAAATAACTAAATAACTAAATAACTAAATAACTAAATAACTAAATAACTAAATAACTAAATAACTAAATAACTAAATAACTAAATAACTAAATAACTAAATAACTAAATAACTAAATAACTAAATAACTAAATAACTAAATAACTAAATAACTAAATAACTAAATAACTAAATAACTAAATAACTAAATAACTAAATAACTAATAACTAAATAACTAAATAACTAAATAACTAAATAACTAAATAACTAAATAACTAAATAACTAAATAACTAATAACTAAATAACTAAATAACTAAATAACTAAATAACTAAATAACTAAATAACTAAATAACTAAATAACTAAATAACTAAATAACTAAATAACTAAATAACTAAATAACTAAATAACTAAATAACTAAATAACTAAATAACTAAATAACTAAATAACTAAATAACTAAATAACTAAATAACTAAATAACTAAATAACTAAATAACTAAATAACTAAATAACTAAATAACTAAATAACTAAATAACTAAATAACTAAATAACTAAATAACTAAATAACTAAATAACTAAATAACTAAATAACTAAATAACTAAATAACTAAATAACTAAATAACTAAATAACTAAATAACTAAATAACTAAATAACTAAATAACTAAATAACTAAATAACTAAATAACTAAATAACTAAATAACTAAATAACTAAATAACTAAATAACTAAATAACTAAATAACTAAATAACTAAATAACTAAATAACTAAATAACTAAATAACTAAATAACTAAATAACTAAATAACTAAATAACTAAATAACTAAATAACTAAATAACTATAACTAAATAACTAAATAACTAAATAACTAAATAACTAAATAACTAAATAACTAAATAACTAAATAACTAAATAACTAAATAACTAAATAACTAAATAACTAAATAACTAAATAACTAAATAACTAAATAACTAAATAACTAAATAACTAAATAACTAAATAACTAAATAACTAAATAACTAAATAACTAAATAACTAAATAACTAAATAACTAAATAACTAAATAACTAAATAACTAAATAACTAAATAACTAAATAACTAAATAACTAAATAACTAAATAACTAAATAACTAAATAACTAAATAACTAAATAACTAAATAACTAAATAACTAAATAACTAAATAACTAAATAACTAAATAACTAAATAACTAAATAACTAAATAACTAAATAACTAAATAACTAAATAACTAAATAACTAAATAACTAAATAACTAAATAACTAAATAACTAAATAACTAAATAACTAAATAACTAAATAACTAAATAACTAAATAACTAAATAACTAAATAACTAAATAACTAAATAACTAAATAACTAAATAACTAAATAACTAAATAACTAAATAACTAAATAACTAAATAGCTAAATAGCTAAATAACTAAATAACTAGATAACTAAATAACTAAATAACTAAATAACCAGATAACTAAATAACTAAATAACTAAATAACTAAATAACTAAATAACTAAATAACTAAATAACTAAATAACTAAATAACTAAATAACTAAATAACTAAATAACTAAATAACTAAATAACTAAATAACTAAATAACTAAATAACTAAATAACTAAATAACTAAATAACTAAATAACTAAATAACTAAATAACTAAATAACTAAATAACTAAATAACTAAATAACTAAATAACTAAATAACTAAATAACTAAATAACTAAATAACTAAATAACTAAATAACTAAATAACTAAATAACTAAATAACTAAATAACTAAATAACTAAATAACTAAATAACTAAATAACTAAATAACTAAATAACTAAATAACTAAATAACTAAATAACTAAATAACTAAATAACTAAATAACTAAATAACTAAATAACTAAATAACTAAATAACTAAATAACTAAATAACTAAATAACTAAATAACTAAATAACTAAATAACTAAATAACTAAATAACTAAATAACTAAATAACTAAATAACTAAATAACTAAATAACTAAATAACTAAATAACTAAATAACTAAATAACTAAATAACTAAATAACTAAATAACTAAATAACTAAATAACTAAATAACTAAATAACTAAATAACTAAATAACTAAATAACTAAATAACTAAATAACTAAATAACTAAATAACTAAATAACTAAATAACTAAATAACTAAATAACTAAATAACTAAATAACTAAATAACTAAATAACTAAATAACTAAATAACTAAATAACTAAATAACTAAATAACTAAATAACTAAATAACTAAATAACTAAATAACTAAATAACTAAATAACTAAATAACTAAATAACTAAATAACTAAATAACTAAATAACTAAATAACTAAATAACTAAATAACTAAATAACTAAATAACTAAATAACTAAATAACTAAATAACTAAATAACTAAATAACTAAATAACTAAATAACTAAATAACTAAATAACTAAATAACTCAATAACTAAATAACTAAATAACTAAATAACTAAATAACTAAATAACTAAATAACTAAATAACTAAATAACTAAATAACTAAATAACTAAATAACTAAATAACTAAATAACTAAATAACTAAATAACTAAATAACTAAATAACTAAATAACTAAATAACTAAATAACTAAATAACTAAATAACTAAATAACTAAATAACTAAATAACTAAATAACTAAATAACTAAATAACTAAATAACTAAATAACTAAATAACTAAATAACTAAATAACTAAATAACTAAATAACTAAATAACTAAATAACTAAATAACTAAATAACTAAATAACTAAATAACTAAATAACTAAATAACTAAATAACTAAATAACTAAATAACTAAATAACTAAATAACTAAATAACTAAATAACTAAATAACTAAATAACTAAATAACTAAATAACTAAATAACTAAATAACTAAATAACTAAATAACTAAATAACTAAATAACTAAATAACTAAATAACTAAATAACTAAATAACTAAATAACTGAATAACTAAATAACTAAATAACTAAATAACTAAATAACTAAATAACTAAATAACTAAATAACTAAATAACTAAATAACTAAATAACTAAATAACTAAATAACTAAATAACTAAATAACTAAATAACTAAATAACTAAATAACTAAATAACTAAATAACTAAATAACTAAATAACTAAATAACTAAATAACTAAATAACTAAATAACTATATAACTAAATAACTAAATAACTTGATAACTAAATAACTAAATAACTAAATAACTAAATAACTAAATAACTAAATAACTAAATAACTAAATAACTAAATAACTAAATAACTAAATAACTAAATAACTAAATAACTAAATAACTAAATAACTAAATAACTAAATAACTAAATAACTAAATAACTAAATAACTAAATAACTAAATAACTAAATAACTAAATAACTAAATAACTAAATAACTAAATAACTAAATAACTAAATAACTAAATAACTAAATAACTAAATAACTAAATAACTAAATAACTAAATAACTAAATAACTAAAAACTAAATAACTAAATAACTAAATAACTAAATAACTAAATAACTAAATAACTAAATAACTAAATAACTAAATAACTAAATAACTAAATAACTAAATAACTAAATAACTAAATAACTAAATAACTAAATAACTAAATAACTAAATAACTAAATAACTAAATAACTAAATAACTAAATAACTAAATAACTAAATAACTAAATAACTAAATAACTAAATAACTAAATAACTAAATAACTAAATAACTAAATAACTAAATACTAAATAACTAAATAACTAAATAACTAAATAACTAAATAACTAAATAACTAAATAACTAAATAACTAAATAACTAAATAACTAAATAACTAAATAACTAAATAACTAAATAACTAAATAACTAAATAACTAAATAACTAAATAACTAAATAACTAAATAACTAAATAACTAAATAACTAAATAACTAAATAACTAAATAACTAAATAACTAAATAACTAAATAACTAAATAACTAAATAACTAAATAACTAAATAACTAAATAACTAAATAACTAAATAACTAAATAACTAAATAACTAAATAACTAAATAACTAAATAACTAAATAACTAAATAACTAAATAACTAAATAACTAAATAACTAAATAACTAAATAACTAAATAACTAAATAACTAAATAACTAAATAACTAAATAACTAAATAACTAAATAACTAAATAACTAAATAACTAAATAACTAAATAACTAAATAACTAAATAACTAAATAACTAAATAACTAAATAACTAAATAAC
This sequence comes from Eucera pruinosa, assembly GCA_028830335.1. Classification (NCBI taxonomy): domain Eukaryota; kingdom Metazoa; phylum Arthropoda; class Insecta; order Hymenoptera; family Apidae; genus Eucera; species Eucera pruinosa. Next base: position 7,936 of record JAMYCR010000408.1, read on the forward strand.
TAAATAACTAAATAACTAAATAACTAAATAACTAAATAACTAAATAACTAAATAACTAAATAACTAAATAACTAAATAACTAAATAACTAAATAACTAAATAACTAAATAACTAAATAACTAAATAACTAAATAACTAAATAACTAAATAACTAAATAACTAAATAACTAAATAACTAAATAACTAAATAACTAAATAACTAAATAACTAAATAACTAAATAACTAAATAACTAAATAACTAAATAACTAAATAACTAAATAACTAAATAACTAAATAACTAAATAACTAAATAACTAAATAACTAAATAACTAAATAACTAAATAACTAAATAACTAAATAACTAAATAACTAAATAACTAAATAACTAAATAACTAAATAACTAAATAACTAAATAACTAAATAACTAAATAACTAAATAACTAAATAACTAAATAACTAAATAACTAAATAACTAAATAACTAAATAACTAAATAACTAAATAACTAAATAACTAAATAACTAAATAACTAAATAACTAAATAACTAAATAACTAAATAACGAAATAACTAAGTAACTAAATAACTAAATAACTAAATAACTAAATAACTAAATAACTAAATAACTAAATAACTAAATAACTAAATAACTAAATAACTAAATAACTAAATAACTAAATAACTAAATAACTAAATAACTAAATAACTAAATAACTAAATAACTAAATAACTAAATAACTAAATAACTAAATAACTAAATAACTAAATAACTAAATAACTAAATAACTAAATAACTAAATAACTAAATAACTAAATAACTAAATAACTAAATAACTAAATAACTAAATAACTAAATAACTAAATAACTAAATAACTAAATAACTAAATAACTAAATAACTAAATAACTAAATAACTAAATAACTAAATAACTAAATAACTAAATAACTAAATAACTAAATAACTAAATAACTAAATAACTAAATAACTAAATAACTAAATAACTAAATAACTAAATAACTAAATAACTAAATAACTAACTAAATAACTAAATAACTAAATAACTAAATAACTAAATAACTAAATAACTAAATAACTAAATAACTAAATAACTAAATAACTAAATAACTAAATAACTAAATAACTAAATAACTAAATAACTAAATAACTAAATAACTAAATAACTAAATAACTAAATAACTAAATAACTAAATAACTAAATAACTAAATAACTAAATAACTAAATAACTAAATAACTAAATAACTAAATAACTAAATAACTAAATAACTAAATAACTAAATAACTAAATAACTAAATAACTAAATAACTAAATAACTAAATAACTAAATAACTAAATAACTAAATAACTAAATAACTAAATAACTAAATAACTAAATAACTAAATAACTAAATAACTAAATAACTAAATAACTAAATAACTAAATAACTAAATAACTAAATAACTAAATAACTAAATAACTAAATAACTAAATAACTAAATAACTAAATAACTAAATAACTAAATAACTAAATAACTAAATAACTAAATAACTAAATAACTAAATAACTAAATAACTAAATAACTAAATAACTAAATAACTAAATAACTAAATAACTAAATAACTAAATAACTAAATAACTAAATAACTAAATAACTAAATAACTAAATAACTAAATAACTAAATAACTAAATAACTAAATAACTAAATAACTAAATAACTAAATAACTAAATAACTAAATAACTAAATAACTAAATAACTAAATAACTAAATAACTAAATAACTAAATAACTAAATAACTAAATAACTAAATAACTAAATAACTAAATAACTAAATAACTAAATAACTAAATAACTAAATAACTAAATAACTAAATAACTAAATAACTAAATAACTAAATAACTAAATAACTAAATAACTAAATAACTAAATAACTAAATAACTAAATAACTAAATAACTAAATAACTAAATAACTAAATAACTAAATAACTAAATAACTAAATAACTAAATAACTAAATAACTAAATAACTAAATAACTAAATAACTAAATAACTAAATAACTAAATAACTAAATAACTAAATAACTAAATAACTAAATAACTAAATAACTAAATAACTAAATAACTAAATAACTAAATAACTAAATAACTAAATAACTAAATAACTAAATAACTAAATAACTAAATAACTAAATAACTAAATAACTAAATAACTAAATAACTAAATAACTAAATAACTAAATAACTAAATAACTAAATAACTAAATAACTAAATAACTAAATAACTAAATAACTAAATAACTAAATAACTAAATAACTAAATAACTAAATAACTAAATAACTAAATAACTAAATAACTAAATAACTAAATAACTAAATAACTAAATAACTAAATAACTAAATAACTAAATAACTAAATAACTAAATAACTAAATAACTAAATAACTAAATAACTAAATAACTAAATAACTAAATAACTAAATAACTAAATAACTAAATAACTAAATAACTAAATAACTAAATAACTAAATAACTAAATAACTAAATAACTAAATAACTAAATAACTAAATAACTAAATAACTAAATAACTAAATAACTAAATAACTAAATAACTAAATAACTAAATAACTAAATAACTAAATAACTAAATAACTAAATAACTAAATAACTAAATAACTAAATAACTAAATAACTAAATAACTAAATAACTAAATAACTAAATAACTAAATAACTAAATAACTAAATAACTAAATAACTAAATAACTAAATAACTAAATAACTAAATAACTAAATAACTAAATAACTAAATAACTAAATAACTAAATAACTAAATAACTAAATAACTAAATAACTAAATAACTAAATAACTAAATAACTAAATAACTAAATAACTAAATAACTAAATAACTAAATAACTAAATAACTAAATAACTAAATAACTAAATAACTAAATAACTAAATAACTAAATAACTAAATAACTGAATAACTAAATAACTAAATAACTAAATAACTAAATAACTAAATAACTAAATAACTAAATAACTAAATAACTAAATAACTAAATAACTAAATAACTAAATAACTAAATAACTAAATAACTAAATAACTAAATAACTAAATAACTAAATAACTAAATAACTAAATAACTAAATAACTAAATAACTAAATAACTAAATAACTAAATAACTAAATAACTAAATAACTAAATAACTAAATAACTAAATAACTAGATAACTAAATAACTAAATAACTAAATAACTAAATACCTAAATAACTAAATAACTAAATAACTAAATAACTAAATAACTAAATAACTAAATAACTAAATAACTAAATAACTAAATAACTAAATAACTAAATAACTAAATAACTAAATAACTAAATAACTAAATAACTAAATAACTAAATAACTAAATAACTAAATAACTAAATAACTAAATAACTAAATAACTAAATAACTAAATAACTAAATAACTAAATAACTAAATAACTAAATAACTAAATAACTAAATAACTAAATAACTAAATAACTAAATAACTAAATAACTAAATAACTAAATAACTAAATAACTAAATAACTAAATAACTAAATAACTAAATAACTAAATAACTAAATAACTAAATAACTAAATAACTAAATAACTAAATAACTAAATAACTAAATAACTAAATAACTAAATAACTAAATAACTAAATAACTAAATAACTAAATTACTAAATAACTAAATAACTAAATAACTAAATAACTAAATAACTAAATAACTAAATAACTAAATAACTAAATAACTAAATAACTAAATAACTAAATAACTAAATAACTAAATAACTAAATAACTAAATAACTAAATAACTAAATAACTAAATAACTAAATAACTAAATAACTAAATAACTAAATAACTAAATAACTAAATAACTAAATAACTAAATAACTAAATAACTAAATAACTAAATAACTAAATAACTAAATAACTAAATAAGTAAATAACAAAATAACTCAATAACTAAATAACTAAATAACTAAATAACTAAATAACTAAATAACTAAATAACTAAATAACTAAATAACTAAATAACTAAATAACTAAATAACTAAATAACTAAATAACTAAATAACTAAATAACTAAATAACTAAATAACTAAATAACTAAATAACTAAATAACTAAATAACTAAATAACTAAATAACTAAATAACTAAATAACTAAATAACTAAATAACTAAATAACTAAATAACTAAATAACTAAATAACTAAATAACTAAATAACTAAATAACTAAATAACTAAATAACTAAATAACTAAATAACTAAATAACTAAATAACTAAATAACTAAATAACTAAATAACTAAATAACTAAATAACTAAATAACTAAATAACTAAATAACTAAATAACTAAATAACTAAATAACTAAATAACTAAATAACTAAATAACTAAATAACTAAATAACTAAATAACTAAATAACTAAATAACTAAATAACTAAATAACTAAATAACTAAATAACTAAATAACTAAATAACTAAATAACTAAATAACTAAATAACTAAATAACTAAATAACTAAATAACTAAATAACTAAATAACTAAATAACTAAATAACTAAATAACTAAATAACTAAATAACTAAATAACTAAATAACTAAATAACTAAATAACTAAATAACTAAATAACTAAATAACTAAATAACTAAATAACTAAATAACTAAATAACTAAATAACTAAATAACTAAATAACTAAATAACTAAATAACTAAATAACTAAATAACTAAATAACTAAATAACTAAATAACTAAATAACTAAATAACTAAGTAACTAAATAAGTAAGTAACTAAATAACTAAATAGCTAAAGAACTAAATAATTAAATGACTAAATAGCTAAATAACTAAATAACTAAGTAACTAAATAAATAAATAAATAAATAACTAAGTAACTAAATAACTAAATAACTAAATAACTAAATAACTAAATAACTAAATAACTAAATAACTAAATAACTAAATAACTAAATAACTAAATAACTAAATAACTAAATAACTAAATAACTAAATAACTAAATAACTAAATAACTAAATAACTAAATAACTAAATAACTAAATAACTAAATAACTAAATAACTAAATAACTAAATAACTAAATAACTAAATAACTAAATAACTAAATAACTAAATAACTAAATAACTAAATAACTAAATAACTAAATAACTAAATAACTAAATAACTAAATAACTAAATAACTAAATAACTAAATAACTAAATAACTAAATAACTAAATAACTAAATAACTAAATAACTAAATAACTAAATAACTAAATAACTAAATAACTAAATAACTAAATAACTAAATAACTAAATAACTAAATAACTAAATAACTAAATAACTAAATAACTAAATAACTAAATAACTAAATAACTAAATAACTAAATAACTAAATAACTAAATAACTAAACTAAATAACTAAATAACTAAATAACTAAATAACTAAATAACTAAATAACTAAATAACTAAATAACTAAATAACTAAATAACTAAATAACTAAATAACTAAATAACTAAATAACTAAATAACTAAATAACTAAATAACTAAATAACTAAATAACTAAATAACTAAATAACTAAATAACTAAATAACTAAATAACTAAATAACTAAATAACTAAATAACTAAATAACTAAATAACTAAATAACTAAATAACTAAATAACTAAATAACTAAATAACTAAATAACTAAATAACTAAATAACTAAATAACTAAATAACTAAATAACTAAATAACTAAATAACTAAATAACTAAATAACTAAATAACTAAATAACTAAATAACTAAATAACTAAATAACTAAATAACTAAATAACTAAATAACTAAATAACTAAATAACTAAATAACTAAATAACTAAATAACTAAATAACTAAATAACTAAATAACTAAATAACTAAATAACTAAATAACTAAATAACTAAATAACTAAATAACTAAATAACTAAATAACTAAATAACTAAATAACTAAATAACTAAATAACTAAATAACTAAATAACTAAATAACTAAATAACTAAATAACTAAATAACTAAATAACTAAATAACTAAATAACTAAATAACTAAATAACTAAATAACTAAATAACTAAATAACTAAATAACTAAATAACTAAATAACTAAATAACTAAATAACTAAATAACTAAATAACTAAATAACTAAATAACTAAATAACTAAATAACTAAATAACTAAATAACTAAATAACTAAATAACTAAATAACTAAATAACTAAATAACTAAATAACTAAATAACTAAATAACTAAATAACTAAATAACTAAATAACTAAATAACTAAATAACTAAATAACTAAATAACTAAATAACTAAATAACTAAATAACTAAATAACTAAATAACTAAATAACTAAATAACTAAATAACTAAATAACTAAATAACTAAATAACTAAATAACTAAATAACTAAATAACTAAATAACTAAATAACTAAATAACTAAATAACTAAATAACTAAATAACTAAATAACTAAATAACTAAATAACTAAATAACTAAATAACTAAATAACTAAATAACTAAATAACTAAATAACTAAATAACTAAATAACTAAATAACTAAATAACTAAATAACTAAATAACTAAATAACTAAATAACTAAATAACTAAATAACTAAATAACTAAATAACTAAATAACTAAATAACTAAATAACTAAATAACTAAATAACTAAATAACTAAATAACTAAATAACTAAATAACTAAATAACTAAATAACTAAATAACTAAATAACTAAATAACTAAATAACTAAATAACTAAATAACTAAATAACTAAATAACTAAATACCTAAATAACTAAATAACTAAATAACTAAATAACTAAATAACTAAATAACTAAATAACTAAATAACTAAATAACTAAATAACTAAATAACTAAATAACTAAATAACTAAATAACTAAATAACTAAATAACTAAATAACTAAATAACTAAATAACTAAATAACTAAATAACTAAATAACTAAATAACTAAATAACTAAATAACTAAATAACTAAATAACTAAATAACTAAATAACTAAATAACTAAATAACTAAATAACTAAATAACTAAATAACTAAATAACTAAATAACTAAATAACTAAATAACTAAATAACTAAATAACTAAATAACTAAATAACTAAATAACTAAATAACTAAATAACTAAATAACTAAATAACTAAATAACTAAATAACTAAATAACTAAATAACTAAATAACTAAATAACTAAATAACTAAATAACTAAATAACTAAATAACTAAATAACTAAATAACTAAATAACTAAATAACTAAATAACTAAATAACTAAATAACTAAATAACTAAATAACTAAATAACTAAATAACTAAATAACTAAATAACTAAATAACTAAATAACTAAATAACTAAATAACTAAATAACTAAATAACTAAATAACTAAATAACTAAATAACTAAATAACTAAATAACTAAATAACTAAATAACTAAATAACTAAATAACTAAATAACTAAATAACTAAATAACTAAATAACTAAATAACTAAATAACTAAATAACTAAATAACTAAATAACTAAATAACTAAATAACTAAATAACTAAATAACTAAATAACTAAATAACTAAATAACTAAATAACTAAATAACTAAATAACTAAATAACTAAATAACTAAATAACTAAATAACTAAATAACTAAATAACTAAATAACTAAATAACTAAATAACTAAATAACTAAATAACTAAATAACTAAATAACTAAATAACTAAATAACTAAATAACTAAATAACTAAATAACTAAATAACTAAATAACTAAATAACTAAATAACTAAATAACTAAATAACTAAATAACTAAATAACTAAATAACTAAATAACTAAATAACTAAATAACTAAATAACTAAATAACTAAATAACTAAATAACTAAATAACTAAATAACTAAATAACTAAATAACTAAATAACTAAATAACTAAATAACTAAATAACTAAATAACTAAATAACTAAATAACTAAATAACTAAATAACTAAATAACTAAATAACTAAATAACTAAATAACTAAATAACTAAATAACTAAATAACTAAATAACTAAATAACTAAATAACTAAATAACTAAATAACTAAATAACTAAATAACTAAATAACTAAATAACTAGCTAACTAAATAACTAAATAACTAAATAGCTAAATAACTAAATAACTAAATAACTAAATAACTAAATAACTAAATAACTAAATAACTAAATAACTAAATAACTAAATAACTAAATAACTAAATAACTAAATAACTAAATAACTAAATAACTAAATAACTAAATAACTAAATAACTAAATAACTAAATAACTAAATAACTAAATAACTAAATAACTAAATAACTAAATAACTAAATAACTAAATAACTAAATAACTAAATAACTAAATAACTAAATAACTAAATAACTAAATAACTAAATAACTAAATAACTAAATAACTAAATAACTAAATAACTAAATAACTAAATAACTAAATAACTAAATAACTAAATAACTAAATAACTAAATAACTAAATAACTAAATAACTAAATAACTAAATAACTAAATAACTAAATAACTAAATAACTAAATAACTAAATAACTAAATAACTAAATAACTAAATAACTAAATAACTAAATAACTAAATAACTAAATAACTAAATAACTAAATAACTAAATAACTAAATAACTAAATAACTAAATAACTAAATAACTAAATAACTAAATAACTAAATAACTAAATAACTAAATAACTAAATAACTAAATAACTAAATAACTAAATAACTAAATAACTAAATAACTAAATAACTAAATAACTAAATAACTAAATAACTAAATAACTAAATAACTAAATAACTAAATAACTAAATAACTAAATAACTAAATAACTAAATAACTAAATAACTAAATAACTAAATAACTAAATAACTAAATAACTAAATAACTAACTAATAACTAAATAACTAAATAACTAAATAACTAAATAACTAAATAACTAAATAACTAAATAACTAAATAACTAAATAACTAAATAACTAAATAACTAAATAACTAAATAACTAAATAACTAAATAACTAAATAACTAAATAACTAAATAACTAAATAACTAAATAACTAAATAACTAAATAACTAAATAACTAAATAACTAAATAACTAAATAACTAAATAACTAAATAACTAAATAACTAAATAACTAAATAACTAAATAACTAAATAACTAAATAACTAAATAACTAAATAACTAAATAACTAAATAACTAAATAACTAAATAACTAAATAACTAAATAACTAAATAACTAAATAACTAAATAACTAAATAACTAAATAACTAAATAACTAAATAACTAAATAACTAAATAACTAAATAACTAAATAACTAAATAACTAAATAACTAAATAACTAAATAACTAAATAACTAAATAACTAAATAACTAAATAACTAAATAACTAAATAACTAAATAACTAAATAACTAACTAAATAACTAAATAACTAAATAACTAAATAACTAAATAACTAAATAACTAAATAACTAAATAACTAAATAACTAAATAACTAAATAACTAAATAACTAAATAACTAAATAACTAAATAACTAAATAACTAAATAACTAAATAACTAAATAACTAAATAACTAAATAACTAAATAACTAAATAACTAAATAACTAAATGGCTAAATAACTAAATAACTAAATAACTAAATAACTAAATAACTAAATAACTAAATAACTAAATAACTAAATAACTAAATAACTAAATAACTAAATAACTAAATAACTAAATAACTAAATAACTAAATAACTAAATAACTAAATAACTAAATAACTAAATAACTAAATAACTAAATAACTAAATAACTAAATAACTAAATAACTAAATAACTAAATAACTAAATAACTAAATAACTAAATAACTAAATAACTAAATAACTAAATAACTAAATAACTAAATAACTAAATAACTCAATAACTAAATAACTAAATAACTAAATAACTAAATAACTAAATAACTAAATAACTAAATAACTAAATAACTAAATAACTAAATAACTAAATAACTAAATAACTAAATAACTAAATAACTAAATAACTAAATAACTAAATAACTAAATAACTAAATAACTAAATAACTAAATAACTAAATAACTTAATAACTAAATAACTAAATAACTAAATAACTAAATAACTAAATAACTAAATAACTAAATAACTAAATAACTAAATAACTAAATAACTAAATAACTAAATAACTAAATAACTAAATAACTAAATAACTAAATAACTAAATAACTAAATAACTAAATAACTAAATAACTAAATAACTAAATAACTAAATAACTAAATAACTAAATAACTAAATAACTAAATAACTAAATAACTAAATAACTAAATAACTAAATAACTAAATAACTAAATAACTAAATAACTAAATAACTAAATAACTAAATAACTAAATAACTAAATAACTAAATAACTAAATAACTAAATAACTAAATAACTAAATAACTAAATAACTAAATAACTAAATAACTAAATAACTAAATAACTAAATAACTAAATAACTAAATAACTAAATAACTAAATAACTAAATAACTAAATAACTAAATAACTAAATAACTAAATAACTAAATAACTAAATAACTAAATAACTAAATAACTAAATAACTAAATAACTAAATAACTAAATAACTAAATAACTAAATAACTAAATAACTAAATAACTAAATAACTAAATAACTAAATAACTAAATAACTAAATAACTAAATAACTAAATAACTAAATAACTAAATAACTAAATAACTAAATAACTAAATAACTAAATAACTAAATAACTAAATAACTAAATAACTAAATAACTAAATAACTAAATAACTAAATAACTAAATAACTAAATAACTAAATAACTAAATAACTAAATAACTAAATAACTAAATAACTAAATAACTAAATAACTAAATAACTAAATAACTAAATAACTAAATAACTAAATAACTAAATAACTAAATAACTAAATAACTAAATAACTAAATAACTAAATAACTAAATAACTAAATAACTAAATAACTAAATAACTAAATAACTAAATAACTAAATAACTAAATAACTAAATAACTAAATAACTAAATAACTAAATAACTAAATAACTAAATAACTAAATAACTAAATAACTAAATAACTAAATAACTAAATAACTAAATAACTAAATAACTAAATAACTAAATAACTAAATAACTAAATTACTAAATAACTAAATAACTAAATAACTAAATAACTAAATAACTAAATAACTCAATAACTAAATAACTAAATAACTAAATAACTAAATAACTAAATAACTAAATAACTAAATAACTAAATAACTAAATAACTAAATAACTAAATAACTAAATAACTAAATAACTAAATAACTAAATAACTAAATAACTAAATAACTAAATAACTAAATAACTAAATAACTAAATAACTAAATAACTAAATAACTAAATAACTAAATAACTAAATAACTAAATAACTAAATAACTAAATAACTAAATAACTAAATAACTAAATAACTAAATAACTAAATAACTAAATAACTAAATAACTAAATAACTAACTAACTAAATCACTAAATAACTAAATAACTAAATAACTAAATAACTAAATAACTAAATAACTAAATAACTAAATAACTAAATAACTAAATAACTAAATAACTAAATAACTAAATAACTAAATAACTAAATAACTAAATAACTAAATAACTAAATAACTAAATAACTAAATAACTAAATAACTAAATAACTAAATAACTAAATAACTAAATAACTAAATAACTAAATAACTAAATAACTAAATAACTAAATAACTAAATAACTAAATAACTAAATAACTAAATAACTAAATAACTAAATAACTAAATAACTAAATAACTAAATAACTAAATAACTAAATAACTAAATAACTAAATAACTAAATAACTAAATAACTAAATAACTAAATAACTAAATAACTAAATAACTAAATAACTAAATAACTAAATAACTAAATAACTAAATAACTAAATAACTAAATAACTAAATAACTAAATAACTAAATAACTAAATAACTAAATAACTAAATAACTAAATAACTAAATAACTAAATAACTAAATAACTAAATAACTAAATAACTAAATAACTAAATAACTAAATAACTAAATAACTAAATAACTCAATAACTAAATAACTAAATAACTAAATAACTAAATAACTAAATAACTAAATAACTAAATAACTAAATAACTAAATAACTAAATAACTAAATAACTAAATAACTAAATAACTAAATAACTAAATAACTAAATAACTAAATAACTAAATAACTAAATAACTAAATAACTAAATAACTAAATAACTAAATAACTAAATAACTAAATAACTAAATAACTAAATAACTAAATAACTAAATAACTAAATAACTAAATAACTAGTTAACTAAATAACTAAATAACTAAATAACTAAATAACTAAATAACTAAATAACTAAATAACTAAATAACTAAATAACTAAATAACTAAATAACTAAATAACTAAATAACTAAATAACTAAATAACTAAATAACTAAATAACTAAATAACTAAATAACTAAATAACTAAATAACTAAATAACTAAATAACTAAATAACTAAATAACTAAATAACTAAATAACTAAATAACTAAATAACTAAATAACTAAATAACTAAATAACTAAATAACTAAATAACTAAATAACTAAATAACTAAATAACTAAATAACTAAATAACTAAATAACTAAATAACTAAATAACTAAATAACTAAATAACTAAATAACTAAATAACTAAATAACTAAATAACTAAATAACTAAATAACTAAATAACTAAATAACTAAATAACTAAATAACTAAATAACTAAATAACTAAATAACTAAATAACTAAATAACTAAATAACTAAATAACTAAATAACTAAATAACTAAATAACTAAATAACTAAATAACTAAATAACTAAATAACTAAATAACTAAATAACTAAATAACTAAATAACTAAATAACTAAATAACTAAATAACTAAATAACTAAATAACTAAATAACTAAATAACTAAATAACTAAATAACTAAATAACTAAATAACTAAATAACTAAATAACTAAATAACTAAATAACTAAATAACTAAATAACTAAATAACTAAATAACTAAATAACTAAATAACTAAATAACTAAATAACTAAATAACTAAATAACTAAATAACTAAATAACTAAATAACTAAATAACTAAATAACTAAATAACTAAATAACTAAATAACTAAATAACTAAATAACTAAATAACTAAATAACTAAATAACTAAATAACTAAATAACTAAATAACTAAATAACTAAATAACTAAATAACTAAATAACTAAATAACTAAATAACTAAATAACTAAATAACTAAATAACTAAATAACTAAATAACTAAATAACTAAATAACTAAATAACTAAATAACTAAATAACTAAATAACTAAATAACTAAATAACTAAATAACTAAATAACTAAATAACTAAATAACTAAATAACTAAATAACTAAATAACTAAATAACTAAATAACTAAATAACTAAATAACTAAATAACTAAATAACTAAATAACTAAATAACTAAATAACTAAATATCTAAATAACTAAATAACTAAATAACCAAATAACTACATAACTAAATAACTAAATAACTAAATAAATAAATAACTAAATAACTGAATAACTAAATAACTAAATAACTAAATACCTAAATAACTAAATAACGAAATAACTAAATAACTAAATAACTAAATAACTAAATAACTAAATAACTAAATAACTAAATAACTAAATAACTAAATAACTAAATAACTAAATAACTAAATAACTAAATAACTAAATAACTAAATAACTAAATAACTAAATAACTAAATAACTAAATAACTAAATAACTAAATAACTAAATAACTAAATAACTAAATAACTAAATAACTAAATAACTGTATAACTACATAACTAAAATATTAAATAACTAAATAACTAAATAACTAAATAACTAAATAACTAAATAACTAAATAACTAAATAACTAAATAACTAAATAACTAAATAACTAAATAACTAAATAACTAAATAACTAAATAACTAAATAACTAAATAACTAAATAACTAAATAACTAAATAACTAAATAACTAAATAACTAAATAACTAAATAACTAAATAACTAAATAACTAAATAACTAAATAACTAAATAACTAAATAACTAATAACTAAATAACTAAATAACTAAATAACTAAATAACTAAATAACTAAATAACTAAATAACTAAATAACTAAATAACTAAATAACTAAATAACTAAATAACTAAATAACTAAATAACTAAATAACTAAATAACTAAATAACTAAATAACTAAATAACTAAATAACTAAATAACTAAATAACTAAATAACTAAATAACTAAATAACTAAATAACTAAATAACTAAATAACTAAATAACTAAATAACTAAATAACTAAATAACTAAATAACTAAATAACTAAATAACTAAATAACTAAATAACTAAATAACTAAATAACTAAATAACTAAATAACTAAATAACTAAATAACTAAATAACTAAATAACTAAATAACTAAATAACTAAATAACTAAATAACTAAATAACTAAATAACTAAATAACTAAATAACTAAATAACTAAATAACTAAATAACTAAATAACTAAATAACTAAATAACTAAATAACTAAATAACTAAATAACTAAATAACTAAATAACTAAATAACTAAATAACTAAATAACTAAATAACTAAATAACTAAATAACTAAATAACTAAATAACTAAATAACTAAATAACTAAATAACTAAATAACTAAATAACTAAATAACTAAATAACTAAATAACTAAATAACTAAATAACTAAAAAACTATATAACTAATAATTAAATAACTAAATAACTAAATAACTAAATAACTAAATAACTAAATAACTAAATAACTAAATAACTAAATAACTAAATAACTAAATAACTAAATAACTAAATAACTAAATAACTAAATAACTAAATAACTAAATAACTAAATAACTAAATAACTAAATAACTAAATAACTAAATAACTAAATAACTAAATAACTAAATAACTAAATAACTAAATAACTAAATAACTAAATAACTAAATAACTAAATAACTAAATAACTAAATAACTAAATAACTAAATAACTAAATAACTAAATAACTAAATAACTAAATAACTAAATAACTAAATAACTAAATAACTAAATAACTAAATAACTAAATAACTAAATAACTAAATAACTAAATAACTAAATAACTAAATAACTAAATAACTAAATAACTAAATAACTAAATAACTAAATAACTAAATAACTAAATAACTAAATAACTAAATAACTAAATAACTAAATAACTAAATAACTAAATAACTAGGTAACTAAATAACTAAATAACTAAATAACTAAATAACTAAATAACTAAATAACTAAATAACTAAATAACTAAATAACTAAATAACTAAATAACTAAATAACTAAATAACTAAATAACTAAATAACTAAATAACTAAATAACTAAATAACTAAATAACTAAATAACTAAATAACTAAATAACTAAATAACTAAATAACTAAATAACTAAATAACTAAATAACTAAATAACTAAATAACTAAATAACTAAATAACTAAATAACTAAATAACTAAATAACTAAATAACTAAATAACTAAATAACTAAATAACTAAATAACTAAATAACTAAATAACTAAATAACTAAATAACTAAATAACTAAATAACTAATAACTAAATAACTAAATAACTAAATAACTAAATAACTAAATAACTAAATAACTAAATAACTAAATAACTAAATAACTAAATAACTAAATAACTAATAACTAAATAACTAAATAACTAAATAACTAAATAACTAAATAACTAAATAACTAAATAACTAAATAACTAAATAACTAAATAACTAAATAACTAAATAACTAAATAACTAAATAACTAAATAACTAAATAACTAAATAACTAAATAACTAAATAACTAAATAACTAAATAACTAAATAACTAAATAACTAAATAACTAAATAACTAAATAACTAAATAGTAAGTAGCTAAATAATTAAATAACTAAATAACTAAATAACTAAGTAACTAAACAACTAAATAAATAAATCACTGAATCAATAATAACTAAATAACTAAATAACTAAATAACTAAATAACTAAATAACTAAATAACTAAATAACTAAATAACTAAATAACTAAATAACTAAATAACTAAATAACTAAATAGCTAAATAACTAAATAACTAAGTAACTAAATAACTAAATAACTAAATTAATATATAGCTAAATAACCAAATAGCTAAATAACTAAGAAACTAAATACCAAAATAACTAAATAAATGGATGAACAAATAACTAAATAACTAAATAACTAAATAACTAAATAACTAAATAACTAAATAACTAAATAACTAAATAACTAAATAACTAAATAACTAAATAACTAAATAACTAAATAACTAAATAACTAAATAACTAAATAACTAAATAACTAAATAACTAATAACTAAATAACTAAATAACTAAATAACTAAATAACTAAATAACTAAATAACTAAATAACTAAATAACTAAATAACTAAATAACTAAATAACTAAATAACTAAATAACTAAATAACTAAATAACTAAATAACTAAATAACTAAATAACTAAATAACTAAATAACTAAATAACTAAATACTAAATAACTAAATAACTAAATAACTAAATAACTAAATAACTAAATAACTAAATAACTAAATAACTAAATAACTAAATAACTAAATAACTAAATAACTAAATAACTAAATAACTAAATAACTAAATAACTATAACTAAATAACTAAATACTAAATAACTAAATAACTAAATAACTAAATAACTAAATAACTAAATAACTAAAAACTAAATAACTAAATAAATAAATAACTAAATAACTAAATAACTAAATAACTAAATAACTAAATAACTAAATAACTAAATAACTAAATAACTAAATAACTAAATAACTAAATAACTAAATAACTAAATATAAATAACTAAATAACTAAATAACTAAATAACTAAATAACTAAATAACTAAATAACTAAATAACTAAATAACTAAATAACTAAATAACTAAATAACTAAATAACTAAATAACTAAATAACTAAATAACTAAATAACTAAATAACTAAATAACTAAATACTAAATAACTAAATAACTAAATAACTAAATAACTAAATAACTAAATAACTAAATAACTAATATAAATAACTAAATAACTAAATAACTAAATAACTAAATAACTAAATAACTAAATAACTAAAAACTAAATAACTAAATAACTAAATAACTAAATAACTAAATAACTAAATAACTAAATAACTAAATAACTAAATAACTAAATAACTAAATAACTAAATAACTAAATAACTAAATAACTAAATAACTAAATAACTAAATAACTAAATAACTAAATAACTAAATAACTAAATAACTAAATAACTAAATAACTAAATAACTAAATAACTAATAACTAAATAACTAAATAACTAAATAACTAAATAACTAAATAACTAAATAACTAAATAACTAAATAACTAAATAACTAAATAACTAATAACTAAATAACTAAATAACTAAATAACTAAATAACTAAATAACTAAATAACTAAATAACTAAATAACTAAATAACTAAATAACTAAATAACTAAATAACTAAATAACTAAATAACTAAATAACTAAATAACTAAATAACTAAATAACTAAATAACTAAATAACTAAATAACTAAATAACTAAATAACTAAATAAACTAAATAACTAAATAACTAAATAACTAAATAACTAAATAACTAAATAACTAAATAACTAAATAACTAAATAACTAAATAACTAAATAACTAAATAACTAAATAACTAAATAACTAAATAACTAAATAACTAAATAACTAAATAACTAAATAACTAGATAACTAAATAACTAAATAACTAAATAACTAAATAACTAAATAACTAAATAACTAAATAACTAAATAACTAAATAACTAAATAACTAAATAACTAAATAACTAAATAACTAAATAACTAAATAACTAAATAACTAAATAACTAAATAACTAAATAACTAAATAACTAAATAACTAAATAACTAAATAACTAAATAACTAAATAACTAAATAACTAAATAACTAAATAACTAAATAACTAAATAACTAAATAACTAAATAACTAAATAACTAAATAACTAAATAACTAAATAACTAAATAACTAAATAACTAAATAACTAAATAACTAAATAACTAAATAACTAAATAACTAAATAACTAAATAACTAAATAACTAAATAACTAAATAACTAAATCTAAATAACTAAATAACTAAATAACTAAATAACTAAATAACTAAATAACTAAATAACTAAATAACTAAATAACTAAATAACTAAATAACTAAATAACTAAATAACTAAATAACTAAATAACTAAATAAACTAAATAACTAAATAACTAAATAACTAAATAACTAAATAACTAAATAACTAAATAACTAAATAACTAAATAACTAAATAACTAAATAACTAAATAACTAAATAACTAAATAACTAAATAACTAAATAACTAAATAACTAAATAACTAAATACTAAATAACTAAATAACTAAATAACTAAATAACTAAATAACTAAATAACTAAATAACTAAATAACTAAATAACTAAATAACTAATAACTAAATAACTAAATAACTAAATAACTAAATAACTAAATAACTAAATAAATGTATAACTAAATAACTAAATAACTAAATAACTAAATAACTAAATAACTAAATAACTAAATATCTAAATAACTAGCAAACTAAATAACTAAATAATTAAATAAGTAAATAACTAAATAACTAAATAACTAAATAACTAAATAACTAAATAACTAAATAACTAAATAACTAAATAACTAAATAACTAAATAACTAAATAACTAAATAACTAAATAACTAAATAACTAAATAACTAAATAACTAAATAACTAAATAACTAAATAACTAAATAACTAAATAACTAAATAACTAAATAACTAAATAACTAAATAACTAAATAAATAAATACTAAATAACTAAATAACTAAATAACTAAATAACTAAAAACAAAATAACTAA
>JAMYCR010000409.1:0-27138 GCA_028830335.1 Eucera pruinosa
CACGTTTTACGAGTTAAACGGGTTAAGAGTTCCACCAGTGTTGCAAAATTTCGTATGAATTTCCGGAAATAGCTCACCAGCCCCAGGAACTGATGTATCTGCTTTACATTCTTCGGTCGTGGCATTTTTTTAACGGCGTCTGTTTTCCGTTGGCCTGGCCTTACCCCTTGTCCACTTATTTCTCGTCCCAAGTATTCGATGGTTTCTTGGAAGAACGAACACTTTTCGAGCTTCAGGGTCAAACCGTGTGTTTGGAAAGCCTTCAAAACTTGCCGAAGTCTGTCGATGCCTTCTTCTATGGTGTTCGATGGTACAATCACGTCGTCTATATAGGGGAACGCTATCTTATTCTTTAAAGGTCCAAGGACTTCGCCCATGAGTTTTGAAAAAACAACCGGCGCGTTCGTTAAACCGAAAGGCATTCTCCAGAACTTGTAATGCCCCTCCGGCGTTATAAACGCAGTCTTTTCAATCGAATTTTCTGCGACCGGGACTTGGTAATAACCCGATGCTAAATCAAGACCCGTATAATACCGATAGCCTCCAAGGTGATCTATCTGATCCTCGATGAGTGGCAACGGCGATTTGTTCTTTATTGTTACAGCGTTTAATTTGCGATAATCAACGCACATTCTAACGTCTCCGGTTTTCTTCTTCACAAGCGTGATTGCGCTTCCGTACGGTGAATCGGATTCTCTAATTATCCCGTTGGTTAATAAGTCCGTAATAATTTCCAGAACCACCCTTTTCTCCGATTCCGCGAGACGATAAGGACGATACACGATCGGTTCGTCCGTGAAGCATTTGATCTCCATCGCTATGGTGTTCGTTTTTCCGAGATGACGCATCGACGTTGACATGCAATCGCGAAATTCTTCGAGCAACGCGACGCACAATCTAAGTGCTTTCTCCCCGATGTTTCCCACATTTAGAGTCGGATTTTCTTCGATAACGTAGATGTCCATTGCTGAAGTTAACTGCGGTCGTTTTGCATCCCTTGCATCGTTAAATGTAAGTCGGTTCCCTCGTTTCAACATTATAACGTGATCTTGTTGTAGAAAATCTCTTCCGAGTATTACATTGTATGCGGTATACTCATTCGGAATAATAAACGAATCTACGTTCGCGGTTACGTTTTGAAACCTCGCCGTAACTGTTGCGACTTGATTAATTATCATCGAGTGACCAGCAAATCCTCTAAATATCGTATTGTCCACGATCTTCGTATTAATGAGGAACTTCTTAATAACCGATGATTGAATCACGGTGCATGCACTTCCTGTATCAACTAGGCTTTCTACTTTGTGTCCGTTAATACGAATATAAATTTGATAAATATTTGGAATATTCTTAGGATTCCGTATAATATTTACCTCTTTCTGTCGGCAATGCTCCTCTTTATGTGCCAATTTCTTGCATTTAGTGCATTCCACCCTCGGCTTCCTGCAGTCCCGTGCCACGTGACATATTTTCCCACAGTTGTAGCACGCTGGTCCTTGCCAGCAGTTAAGTCAGCCAGTCAGGTAAGTCAGTGGGGTCAGTCAGTCAGGTCAGGCAGTCATGTCCGACAGTCAGGTCCGTCAGTCAGGTCAGTCAGTCAGGTCAGCCAGTCACGTCAGTCAGTCAGGACAGTCATTCAAGTAAGTCAGGTCAGTCAGTCATGTCAGTCCGCCAGGTCAGTCAGTCAGGTAAGTCACTCAGATCAGTCAGTCAGATCAGTCAGTCAGGTGAGTCAGCCATGTCAGTCAGTCGGGTCAGTCAGTCAGGTCAGTCAGTCAGATCAGTCAGTCAGGTAGGTCAGTCGGGTCAGTCACTCAGGTCGGTCAGTCAGGTCAGTCAGTCAGGTCAGGCAGTCAGGTCAGCCAGTCAGATCAGGCAGTCAGTTAGTCAGTCAAGTCAGTCAGTCAGTCAAGTCAGTCAGTCTGGTCAGTCATTCAGGTCAGTCAGTCAGGTCAGTCAGATAGGATAGTCAGTCAGGTCAGTCAGTCAGGTCAGCCAGTCAGGTCAGTCAGTCAGATCAGTCAGTCAGGTAGGTCAGACGGGCCAGTCAGTCAGGTGAGACAGTCAGGTCAGTCAGTCAGGTGAGTCAGTCAGGCCAGTCAGTCAGTCAGGACATGTTTTTCGATGGTTTTCGCTACGACGATCCGCTGTGTCGGTTCTCTTCTTTTCTTCCTTGCCAGGCATATTACCCATCGTACACATAGACGCGTATAGATCGTTCGTGTCGGTGTGCCTTGTGGATCTCAATGTTCTGGCGATGGTTTCGTCCGGTACCCCGAATATGACCATATCGATGACCTTCTCATCCGATAGATCGATATTCAGTCTTCTTATCAGGTTCAATTTTTGGAAGCAATAATCTCCTAATGGTTGCCCCGGTTTCGCTTCGTACAGGTCGGCGTCCCGGAGCAATTTTGAGAACGGCATCGCCCGTCGGAATTATGCGACCAAGAAAACTTTCGTTTCGGCCCACGTCGTCGCGATTCGCATACGGGTATCGTACCACTGGCGTGCGTGTCCGCGCAGCCTTGACGCGATTAATCGCATCACGAATAGATCGTCCCACGAAAATCGGGCCGCTAGCTCGTCAACATGTCGAACCCAATTTTCGATTAATAAGTCCTCCTTCGCTGGGTCGTAAATAGGTATTAATTGCTCATCGCCCGGACGTACATAGCTCGGTGATTTCGCACGCGACATGGAGCTTCGTTTGCTGCCTTCCGCTGTCGGTTGCGCGCAATCAGCACGACTTTCGTCCCGCGGATTACCCGATTGGGTGTGCGCATTTCGCCTTTGTGGGGTACGCGAGCGCACACGTGAACCGCGCCTTCCCGAACTACGCGAACGCAAACGCGAGCGCGACCTCGAGTCCCGTCGTCGCGATGTATGCGATCGTGCACGCGATCGTCGCAAAAACTCGTCCATCATGCTCTCGAGTATGTCGAGTCATGACTCCATAGCACTGCGTCTATTCTCGTTACCATCACGACTGCACGATGCGCGATTCATATTTTAATTGTTTGTCGCAGTTCACTTCAATACTACACTTAACGTCACTATGTCTTATCACTAACTATTAACTATATGTATACACTTTATTGTCTGATAATACCACTCGATTGTTTGTACACGGCACTCAGCACTTGCAATGTCTCTGCACGATGTACGCGGGTATATTCACCAAAAATGTACACTGCTAATAGCGCGACTCTGTTTATCCCGCTTCTCATTTGTAAGGTAAATCAGGATTGGAATGACGTGCGCTAAATAAATAATGATAAGTGGGCGTTTTGAAATAATGAATCTGTATTCTGCTCGTTACAATGCGTCACGTCGACTGCCAAAGCAAGAGTGTCGCCCAAAAACTCTAGTCGTGGGGATGCCCATGCCAGTGTGTCCTTTTCTTAATCTGCTATTCGAGCAGGGCTTCCCTTATGAAGGGGGAGCGCGCCGACATAAAACACATGGCCTGCCTCGGCGCCTATTTATTTCGACTTTTCTCACATTCTGTTAAAAGAAGTTACATTTTCCCGAAATTATTTAACGGTCGCGAAACACGAGTTCGGTTGGTGTACGTGTCTAATTATAGTTTTAGCTCGTATACGGATCGAACAAATACCGCGACGACGACCTTGTTTATTTACGGTCTTGTTGCGATTTGTTAACGTGTACCTGCGGAGTCGGGTGGGCCTCCGCCGATTTGAAAAGTCAATTTGAAACGCGCCGGACGCGAGAGCATTAGAGAGGGGGAAGTAGAGTTAGACAAATAAGGATAGTAGATCAGCGCTGTGACAGCGCCGCGAACAGCTGAGCGAGTCTAGGAGCTCCAGTCGCACAGAGTAGCTCGCTGTGCGCGCATCGAATTTGACAGCTCCCCTTCGGTGAGAATAAAGTGGTAACGCTTGACTCCCGAAGTGTCGAATTCCGAATCCTTTGCCTTTCCTTGCGATCTGCTCTTCCATCGGCTTGATCATAGTACGAAGTTACCGTACGAGATCGCCGACAGCAGTACGCATTTTGCGATAGTCGTCTTATACGACAATTGCAATTGAACTCAGCGGATTCTTTAATTCGCTTCGAGTTCTAGTCGAGTTGCTATTCGACATCGGGGCACCGGAGATCATTCTCTGTGAGTTACCGATTGATTGTGCACTCCTCACTCCACGCCAACGTGAGAAAGTTTCTTTATTAGAAAACGGACTCCGTTGGAAGTGTGTTGTGACCACGTCTCGTTTGAAGAACGTTGAGTTACACACCCGCGCAAAGTTCTTCGGCCTCCACGTTTGGTAGTGCCTAAGAGATCGGGAGTTTACAAGGGGTATTCGAACACGTTTAGTGCTTCGTGCCACACTTCTGATTCTCTACATTTCGCATTTCGCGCCGTGTGAAGAACGGACAGTTGAGACAGGCTGCCGTCATCGGCCCACAGAGACTAGTTATTCCTAGTAGCCGTGATTCTCCCCGCTCACGGAGTCAACCTTTTGGAGATTTACGACCTCCACTAGCGGTGACCCGTTCGAGGCAACCGACTGTTTAAGCATTAGAAGCCAGGAGTAAGTTACTCTCCGATCGGCTCCGTTCACGTTTGAAGAACGTCGATAGTACAGTCCACTCCTCTACCTGCATTCTGCAGAGAGATTCTGTTCCCTGCCCAGCACGATCTTCGTTGCACGGCGTGTGCGAACAGAACTCGTGTTAGAACGCATTCGGTTACGTAGTTCTTTATAACTGCACCGTCGTTCTTTTGTTTCGGGCACAGACGAGGTACAGTATAGACCTATTATCCAATGCTGTTTTCTGTCATACGGCTCGGGGGTCTCGAGACCCCCTTACCATTTCCGTATCACGTGCGATGTTACCGATTCAACCCCAGAAAAGACTACAGCGCTGTAGAAACGGTAAATCGGGCAATTAAATCATGCGACGCGCAATTGTCTTTTAAATGTATAGAGTGGCGATTTAGTGTGGGAAGCAATCAGTTTAAGCGGCAATCCCGTGCAGCAAACTGTCAAGAGCGAAGAACACAAACAAGTAAGTAAATAAAGAGATAATTATTAAAAGCTTTTCTGCACGCTTCTGCATTTTAATACGAACAACATTTATAATAATAATAATATTAGTAATAATATTAATATTAATATAAATATTGTTCAAGTGCTTCTCTTGCTGCTTATAGCATCTAGTAGCTATATTTTCTTATATAATTGCATATGGAGTCTCAGAATGCCAAATTACATTTTAAAAAGTGTGTCTATCCGAATTGCGGTTTAATAAATCGCAATTCGACAGACAATACTACATTTCATTCTTTCCCGGTAAATGACATTGAACGATTAATAACGTGGCTGGTTAACTGCTGTCTCGACGACTGGGTGGAAATGACAAATTTTGAATTACGTAAAAAATATGTTTGCAGTCGGCATTTTTTGAAAAGTAGTTTTCGGGCACCCGGTTTTTTACAAAAAAATGCCGTACCACTTACTAATTGTCGTGATATAGAAGATTGTGATAACGTCGGGAATATTGATACTGCAACCGTTTTACCAAAAGCAAAACGCAATGATCTGGAGCAACGGTTAATGGAAGTTGAAGAACAGTTAAAGCAAGAGAAGAATAAATCAAATATTCTTCGCTTGCAATTACGAGCGAAGGGTAGAGCATTAAGTAGATTACAATCTAAACTTTCTTCAGGCATTATAGACGATGTATGTTTGAAGAAAGCTATCGCGAAAAAAGTATCCGGCTTCATTTTTACTTTCATTATGATGTTATTGTTTAAGAATTCAAATAAAAAGCCGTTTACACGTAATGAACGTCAAATGTCTATGACAATGCACTATACTTCGCCAGCATTGTATAATAAAATGCGTTATGTTTTTGGCTTCCATTTGCCGAGTCCAGTATCTATTATCCGTTGGTTCGGCAAAATTGATATTTGGCCAGGAATTTGCCAAAATATGTTTAACGCGCTCCAAATTAAAGCTGCGAACATGGAGGTCGCAGACAGAAATTGCGTTCTCCTATTTGATGAAATGGCTGTGAAAAAATGTTTGGATTTCCACCCAACAAAACAAATTATTGAAGGTTTCGAAGACTTAGGATCTTTAGGTAGAACTACAGCCGTAGGTTCACAAGTACTTGTTTTTATGCTACGCGGGCTGTTCACTAATTGGAAGCAACACCTGGCATTCTTTATTTCAAAATCAGGCATAAAAAGGAATGATTTATCAAAAATTTTGGACGAAATTTTAGATGCAGTTTATGAAACTGGGTTGAATGTCAGAGCGGTTATTTCCGATCAGGGGACTAGCAATCAAAGTATTGCAGACGACCGCGTTTCTATTCAAAAACCGCATTTTGCGAGAAATGGCCAAAAAATTTATTTTCTTTTTGATTTCTTACATCTTTTCAAAAGTGTAAGAAATAATTTATTGAAAAATGACTTTATTATTAACGGATCACGCGTCTCGTGGTCCGATGTAGTATCATTATGGAATTAGGAGCAAAGCAAAAGTACTCGGGCAGCTTACAAATTATCCGATAAACATGTAAGGCCAAATTTATTTGATAAAATGAAGTGTAAGCTTGCCCTTCAAGTTTTTAGTAAAAGAGTGTCGTCTGCTCTCTTTACAGCATCTTTGATGGGTTGCATAAAAACAACTATTCAACACACGGCTAGCTTCTTCGAAACGTTGAATGATTTGTTTGACAAATTAAATAGTAGATGCGCCCGTGATCCCAACCCAAACAAGTGTGCACTTTCGCGGGTTTCGAGTAATATTGAAGAAAATTTGAAGACACAAGTCTCAAATATCGAAAATTGGTTTGTAGCCACGCCGAAAGGGTTCAAAGTGCCTCCTTGTTTCTTGGGGTTGCAGCAATCTATAAATGCCACCCTGCAACTGTGGGATGATTTACGGGAAGAAGGTGTTACGTTTACGATGACTTCGCGACTAAATACGGATACCTTAGAGAACTTCTTCTCCGTTCTACGGATGCATGGTGGATATAATCGCAATCCTTCAGTAAAAGCGGTGCGTCTTGCTATTAGAAAAAATATCTTATTAGCTATACAAGCTAATAATAATAATAATGGGAATTGCATGTACGATAATGACACACCGTTAGTACCGGAGGAATTAATACCAAGTTGTCAACCAGCCACGTCATCAAGTGAGGCTTCATTCGGGGTTGAAGAGCATACTGATGATGACAGTATCCATCCTATTATTGATATTGATAATGATGTAAGTGATCTGTCATCATCGGTATGCTCTTTAGAAGCTTGTGCCGTAGAGCATTTTGCAGGATATATTGCGAAAAAAAGTGTTGAAAAGACGCGATGTCGTACTTGTTACGACATATTAGTTTCGAAAGATAGTGTTTTTTGTCGCAACGAGCAACTGCTGATATCTTTCCGTGCATACATTGTACAAGACAATGTAGACTTCGGACATCTCCATGTCCCAAGTTTAGAATTTTCCGCTATTTTCCAAATTATAAACAAAATTTTTGATCTACATTACCCAGCGTTACGCAGCGAAGCATTTATACTGGATAAGCTATTTTCGATTAGTTTCTATTATGTAGAAGAAAAATATCCAAAATGGTTTAGCCACGATAAATGCGCAGCCCATCGTAAAGAATTAGTGTATTTGGCATTAAAAGTTAAAATTCATAAAGATACAGTATGGCTCGGAGAAAAGCTAAGATTACCCATACCTACTGTTAAGAAAAATTCAAAATTTTCGTATTTGCAACATGTGTAAATAACTACACTTTTTTTTAGCAAGTTATCGCTTTTTTGCAGTACTTTTTATCGCATTGCTTTTTTACTTATGCTTATTTCTTTAATAAGATATATTTATTGCTTCGCTTTTCTGCTTTTTGCATGTAAATATTTTCAATTTGCAGCATGAGTATCTTCAGTGTTCTTTTACCGCGTTATTCCACTTTTGTATATATACATATATAATTTGCATGATTTTTAACTTTTTGCCCTTTTAACGAACGCGTTGCATTAAATGTTATGAACATTAAATATACTCGGGGATAGCAAAGTCCTTCTTTCGCGCCTTCACGTGGCCCATCCCGTTAACACTATTACATGCATTGCTTGAATGCTTTGAAAATTAACAAATTACTTCTAAAAGTAATAGTGGAACTAAGTTGAAAGAGGGCACGCACAACGGCATGTGCAAAAGAAATATTAATATTTAAGTGTGATATCGCGTGAAAATATTCTTCTTTTATATCTTATATTTACTATGTTTTACAGGTGTCTTTATGCAGTACACGAAAGAGGCCATTATGGAAAGGAGAGAAGAACTCACGAAATGCAAAAGCTATGTATTATTATTATCTATTGATTTTAAATAAATATATTGTAAATATACCAGCATTAATGTATTTATTATGTACATCAGCTACTATTATATTGTAATTAGAAGCCTATTTCACCTGAAGTGAATGCTCATAACCTTAGGAAGTAAAATTATACCGCTTTTAAACAGGTTTTGTCCACCCTGAATGGTATTTCTTTACTTAAATGTTACCGAAACTAGATGTTACAGTAAAACAGTCAAAGAAATTTAAATGCCTGTGTAAGGTGTCTGGGAAGCTACACAAATGCAATAATGAATCTTTTTCATGTGTGATTTGTTCTTTGTCAAAACATTATTAACCTGTTGGTAAGGTTTTTCTAATTAAAATGAGACCAAGTATAATACAATTTCAGCTTTTAGAAATTTATGAAAATCAATAATGAAGAAAATTTTAGCATTCATTGAACCGATAAGTACAATCAAAAACATGTCATATTTGGTCTTATTTCAATCAGAAAAATGTTACTGAAGTGTTAATGAAATTTTTGTTTACTAAGAATCAAAAACAAAAAAGTTTGGTTGCTGTATTCGTAATGTCTAACCATCTATGCAGGTATTTAAGCTTCCAAGGTTGCATTTAAACTCCCCGAATCTCAGTTCCTCTTTCTTTTTCACTCGCTGTCCTTTTCTATAACCGTCACGATGGGCAAATCAGTCCGTCCGTCCATGCAGTAACGCATCTTGTGAGATAGAGAGATACAGAAACAAAACAGTATGCGATTTTTTTTCTGTCTTTGTATATCAGTCAGACGTGTCGCTGTGTGGTTTTAGGGTTCATTTATACTGGCAGGCGAAACACGAGCCAAGATAGAAACAAACGAAACATGTATTGCCAATTAAAATAAGTGACAAGGAAAGAGACAATCTATATAGCGTTCGACCAGCTTCAGGGGAAGCTGCAGGAAGTGACTTTGTGAGTAAAAATGAAACAAAAATCAAGAATATCGAAATTGCGTTACAGGCTTCGCTTTTTAGTTATAAGCAATGAAAAACTGGGCACTCTCGCGTTCGTCGCACGGCAGTCCTTTACCGATCAGCTGTTGTAAGGTGGGTCAACGAACGGAGCTACCGTCACAGAAGAGTTTGGGGCACAGAATTTCTTTGTTTCTTTCTCTAAACGGCAGAAAGGCTTTCTGAAGGCAGAGCTGCTAGCCGTGCGTTGTTCTTTTGTCAGTGACGTAACTTTTGTCCCTTGACCTTGCCGTACAATGGTCGACCACTGCAAAAATAACCACGCGCCAAGCATTTTTAATTGCGTATAACTAAAAAGCAAAGCCTCAAACGGAATTTCATTATTCCTGATTCACGTTTTATTTTGGCTCATAGAATCCTGCAATCTTTCCCAGGACTAGCCGAACATATGTATACTAGTGCTGTATACTATTGTTCTACGTACTGTTGCTATTGTATATTCAACCGACAAGCCTCAACTGTGGTTCGCCAAAAGATTGATATCAACGAATCTTTGGTGGTTCGCATACGAGGTTCGTCTGAGCATTATTGGCGCGGTACTAGTATGACTTATGTAATAATCCCATATTATCGTTTTTGCAAAAAGATCATATGAAAATTAAGAAAATTGACATTTTTGTCTTCATGTAGCAATTTCTTTTACCATTAATATAACTAATAACTAATAAATCTTTCATGTTATATTAATGGTTAATTTTAATTCCAGTTACGTTTCGGACTGTGATGTAATATCAAATGTGAATGGCCTACACTGCAACAATATAACGTCAATCCTTCTTTACAAGTAGTGTGCTGTAGTTTAAACCAGGCACTATAGAAATTTATTGCTTTCATGCAACTTCACAGGTTCGCAGCGAAGCTCGAAAACGAGCTTCTTTACAACATGTAAAAAATGTTTGTTTAATGTGTCTGTATATTCGATATGTACATATATGTATATATCGTACGGTTATTACAATAATTGGTAATTACTGTAAAAAGGGGGGGTTTCACTGCCGGGCCGGGACAGTACTCAGCGGAGGGAAATCGAACGCGGGGTTCCACAGAGCTCAGCGTTGGGCCCGCTACTGTGGAACCTCGGTCATGACGCGGTCTTGCGGGCCCCCTGTTCCCGACGGCGCCACCGTTATCTGCTATGCGGATGACACGTTTGGTTGTTGCCGTCGGGGCTACCCTTCGGAGGGCCATCACGAGAGCGGATGTGGCGGCTGCGGCCGTCCTGAGGAGGATCCGCGACCTGGGGCTCCGGGTGGCGTTGGAGAAGACCGAGGCCATTTGCTTCCATGGGCATCAGTCTAAGCCCCCAGGAGGGTCGCGGATTATGGTGGGCAGCGCTAGCGTCGAGGTCGGGTCCAGGGTGAAGTACCTGGGTCTCGTCCTCGACAGCACAAGGCGCTTCGAGGCCCATTTTAACCGCCCCGTCCCCCGAGTAGAGGGGGCGGCGGCCGCGTTTAGGCCGCCTTCTGCCCAATCTCGGGGGACCAGGGAATCGGGTTCGCCGCCTCTACTTGGGCGTGGTGCGCTCCATGGCGTTATACGGAGCTCCTATTTGGGCTCCGGACGTCATGGCCAACCGGCGCTGCAAACAATTCTTGCGCCAGTTGGAGAGGCGGATGGCATTTCGGGTCATCCGCGGTTATCGCACCACGGCATACATGGCGGCGATGTCCCTGGCGGGCGAGATTCCTCTCGAGCTTCAGGCGGCCGTACGCGCATGTTTGTATGCGCGCGTACGTGCCATAAGCCGGGTTCGAGGAATCCCGCCGGGGCCCGAGGCGGTTGCGGGCTTCGAGCGCTGGGCCCGGAGACGCGCACGCTTGCGATGGTGGCGTGGGGAGCTACAATCCCACGCCGCCGAGCGCGTCCTGGGTGCCATCCTGCCACATTTGGTCAGGTGGCGGGAGAGGGCGGGCGCGCACAACGATAGAACGATACAAGTACTCACCGGACACGGTTGTCTCGGTGTCTACCTGGGTCAAATAGGGCGGGAAGGGACGGCCGGCTGCTGCCACGGCAGCCCGGCGGAAGTGGACTCGGCTCAGCATACGCTGGAGGTGTGCCCCGCCTATTTCAGCGCTGCGCCGAGTCTTGCAAGCTCAAATTGGGTGGGACCTCTCGTTGCCAGCGGTGGTTGGGGCCATGCTGGACAACGAAAGGAATTGGAGGGCGGTTGCCTCCTTCTGCGAACAAGTAATGCAGCAGAAGGAGGCGGCCGAGCGTGGTCGGGAGCTATCCGACCCCGCGCGAAGAACCCGGGGGGAGACGTGGCCGCAGAGCTGTAGGCCCGCCCCCCGGGGATTTGAGGGACGCCGGTCACTCCTAGTTACAACTGGGCCGTGGTGGTTGGCGGAGTTGGGGCGGCGTGAGTTGCGGGTACGTTCAGTTTGGACCCGCATTGCCGCCCCGGTGGCCGTGGCGTTCTGGGCGGGGGCCAGGGGCGCCTCGATTATACGGCCACGATATGGAGCGGTGCAGGGCGCGACCTCCCTGCACTGCGGAATCAGGAGAAAGGGGGGGATAAGTTTAAGAAAACCCCCCTCGGGACGCGACGGCCCTTAGTAAATCAGGGCCGGCATGGTATGGGGGAGTCGCGGTTGGAGTTCTCTGAGAGGCCCCGTGACTACCCCCCTAATGCCTGAGGAGGCATTGCGTCCGAAAGGTCGCCGCTGTGGTTTTAGTGGGTCAAACCCCACACTACCCTTGCTGTTCCCCCGGACGGTAAGGGTGTTTGGCTAGCAGATTTCCACAGCGTAAAAACAAAAAAAAAGGGGGGCGGGGCTTTCACTGATTTCGATGAATTTTTAATATGTTGTAGAACTCAATATTTTAATCAAGTTTTTCTTATACATATAACCGCCGCTCGGCCTTACATTCCGTGATTTTGTTTCAAAAGAGATCGGTACTAATGCATCGAATTTTGTCTATACGTACACGTCCGTGGGAACGTATACGTGAGCGTTTGATCGGCAACTGTCTATCGTCTATCGTTAACAGCGTAACGGCCCAGCGACGAATATTATACAATGTTTACAACATTTTTACGAAATAATGACTGAAATGTTTACAACTTCGTATAATATCAATAAAGATCATTAAAACAGAAATGAATTGTGGCCGGCGGCCTGACGGCGGCCGGGAGGAATGCTTGGTCCTGAACCTAGACTTCATTAGATTAGTGACTAAAGGGAGGAGTTCGATTTGAATAAGGTTCGGGCCGGATTATTATTCCGGACGCCGTGAGACGGCCGGCTACCCCAATCGAGTTCGGAAGCACTCCCCATTTTACGCGTCCGTGGCGAGCCGCCTCTATGCGTTTAAAGAAACAGTGGAAATCACCGATCCCTTGTGAGACCCCCTTTTTTATAAGTAATACCAATTACAATGGTAGTAACAAGATTGTTGTATAGGTTCCAAGATATTAACAAAAACATATTATTACAATTACATTGCATGCTGTTTATATGTATATGTACACAATGCGTACACAGCCAGCCGACGCGTTAGCCGCTTCACCTCGCCGGCGGATTTGGATTGCTTATTTTCGCCGGCGGATTTGGATTGCTTATTTTTCGCCGGCGGATTTGGATTGTTTATTTTTCACCTCGTCGCCAAGCGGCACTCCGTTTGTGGCACGATGCGACTGCATTATTTGTGGTGCCCTCACTGCTATTATACGTATAGGCAGAATACAATGCAATTGTACTAATATGTTCTTGCTAATATTTCTAAACTTCTAAGTTTCTCAAAATATTGAATTTTACAACACATTTAAATTTCATAAAAATCGGATAGGGAATCCTAATATAAATACATACCCAGAAGTAGCCTAAATAGAATTTCCTTCATCTTTAAAAATTATAAAATGTACTGCGCTTTGAATATTTATATATTTTTGCATATTACGCGTATTCTCCATTCTTTCAAACATTTAAAGTTCCTATAAAACGCATAAAAATTTGTAGTGAATTTATTATATATTATGTACATATGTTATTCATGTTTCACGAAAGTATATTTTACGTTTTGTGATTCTTCACAGTCGCGGTGACTACAAAGATAACAAAAAACCGCGTTTATCAAAACTGCGTACGTCCTTCGAGGAATAATTATACCTCTGCTTACTTTTTCCTAGATGTGGAAGCAGGAGCCTTGCCTTGAGTCATAACTCAGATAATCTAGTCTGGTAGCTGCGTCTTACACAAATGTTCAAGTGATATCTTTCTGTTTCAAACACAATGCCTAACAAGCATAATAAATAAGAGTTATAAGAATTACATTTAAAACTTTTTATATTATAATTTCATGGTTTTATATTTTTTATTACATGCTCCTAGAAATGTATCAGAAGTTTGAGCTTTCTTCTGCAATAATAGTTGCGAGCATATAATTATGACATTACAGCAACGTAATTAATTTTGTAAGTTGATAACGACATTATAAAAATACACTCCAGCCGTGCAAAGAAATTAAAATCATTAATTGGAGTCGGATTTTTGCTTCTCTTTTACAAGAAAAATTTTAATCTATGCATTGATAACATGACTGTGAAGTATTACAACATGTACGAAAATAAATCATAATTATATTTCTTTTATACGGTGCAGAGTGGTGCATATAATCTCCACAATTTTTTTTTATTCGATATCTACTTGGAAAAAATCACTGATATTAAATTGTGTACTCTTTGAA
This sequence comes from Eucera pruinosa, assembly GCA_028830335.1. Lineage (NCBI taxonomy): Eukaryota > Metazoa > Arthropoda > Insecta > Hymenoptera > Apidae > Eucera > Eucera pruinosa. The sequence goes on from JAMYCR010000409.1 coordinate 14,046, forward strand.
ACTATTCGACATTTGTGTAAAACAGTTTTTGGCATCATTCGTGGTTTAGAACATTTTTAAATAGATTTATTTAAATGGAACTCCGTGTATAGTGGTCAAACAGATTTCTTCGTGACGCGGAAAGAGAACGATCTACTTCAGTCTGTTGACTTTATCGTCGTCAGCGACATTTTCACAGGTATTTCTTACACTCACCGCATTAAAACCCAGAGGGCGTATGAAACACTCGAATTTTTTTCGAGGTCGGTATTTCAGAGCTGGTGACACGAAGTCCCATAAGATGATAGGTCTATCCTGTACCTCGTCTGTGTTTCAGGCAACCGAAACGACCAAAAAATAAGAGGCCAAGACCCCCGCAATAGCGGAGTTCTTTTTTTCTATTTTTTTTTGTTTTTTCTTACATATTTGAGTTTTTTTGTTTATTTTTATAAATAAAAGGCCGACCAGATACCGTCGGCCAACCGATAAAAACTCTCTCAAGATTATTTAATCCCTCTCCCTCAATATCCGAACCTACGTTAACGAGCAGTGGAGTTCTCTAACACACTGCTCTATTTAACACATTCATTTCTGCTTTAATGATCTTTATTGATATTATGCGAAGTTGTAAACGTTTCAGTCATTATTTCGAAAAGCTTTTTACACATTGTATAATATGCGTCGCCGGCCACTACGCTGTTGTATATAAAAACGATAGACAGTTACCGAACAAACGCTTACGTATACGCTCCCACGGACGCATACGTATAGACAGAATTCGATGTAGGAGTACCGATATCTTTTAAGACAAATTTCGGAAACGAAGGCCGAGCGGCAACTATATGTATAGACAAAAGTTGTTAAAAATGTTGATTTTTATAACATACTCGAAAATCATCCAAATCAGTGAGTCCCGCCCTTTTCTAAATAATTACCTTGTAATTATTCAGGCATATCTTATGATTAATATCATGCCCACCCCCTCCTCTTTGTCCAGTAACTAAATATTTACCCAATCTATAACAATGTATGTAATATAAATTTGTGATAGGAGTAAGAGGGGAAGTCTCAAAATTATGCGAGCCTTCATTAACGTGATACATCAATGTTCCGAACTCCTGCGTATTTCCTGGGACAAGTGTATGTACATTGTATATTGTGTCGTTCAGTTTGGTCCGCACCATATGGATCATACATGATCCATGAGTGATAGGGGTGCCCGATTCATACGCATACAATGTTATCTCGCCAAGAGTTTGCGGCAGGGCCCAAGTCCACTGAGGTCACGAAACTCAAACTTCCTCTAATCTCTGTCGTCGGAAAGAACAACAAGCGAAAGATAAAGTGAAAATGAGAATCTGAGCATTCCAAGAAGTTTAAATGACTATGTATCGCTGCGCAAATGCAATGCAAACTTAAAAGATTTTATTCTTTTATCTTCTTTTAAGGCAATTTATTTATTATATTAATACAATTTTTTTTATTAAAATGAAACCAAACACGATATAATTTTGTAGCATTTTTACTTAACATTTATTTATTAATTTCGCTGTATTGTAGTTTCTGTCTATTTGTAGACATCTAGTGTTCTTTTTTCTAGAAAAGTACATAATTTAATAACATTAAGGCATTCGATATGATTTACTTACTTAAAGTATACAATATATAAGTTCTTCAAAGGCAGCTGATATGTATGTGCAATACATGGACTATACACTTCACTCCCTGTAGCTTTCTTTTACTCTATACGATATATCTATCCTAGCGATTTACTTTTCTTCCTTATCCTACTTTCCTTATCTCATCTATTAGTTCAATACTTTCATATTTTAATAGGTAAATGTAATCCGAACTATGTCGTACTTGGTCTCATTTAACCAGAAAAGTTTGGCGAATATGTTAAAAGAAAATTTATTCGGAAAAAAAAATTGTTTAATCTTGCGTTAACGTATCCATACATTGTATGGGGATTTAAACCGCTCGGCTCTGATCAAAGGCGACCCGAACTCCCTTCACTGATCGTCAGCCGTGGTTCCAGGCGAGGTAGTCCCCACGGCCTTCTCTGATGTAGGCTAGAATACGAGAAAGGGCATAGCCGGATAAGGAGGTCAAAAGTGCCCTTGTACCAAAGTAGACATATGATGCACCATACGATGGGTTATCGAGTGAAAACCCTTCACACAAAGTATCAACCTCTATCTTCATCCGGGGGGGGGGCGTAATAATGGCGAAAAAACGAAATATCAGTTTTGGCATATTTCTCCCATTGAATGACGAGTAAAAATTCTAAAAAAGATCTGGCATATTAAGTATATTGTGCCACATTTTCGAGAATTTTTTTTTTTTTTTTTGATGTAAAGCTTAGGTTCGAAAAATGAAACCCCCCAAAAAATCAGAGAAATGCAGATTTCATAGTGAAGTTGCAAGAGCACCACTTTATATTTTGACCGTAACAACATTATAACATAACTATTATTCTCAATAGGTTTCATATTTTTGTGAAATCAGCAACATACTTGGAAAAATGGAAACCGATTGTGTTGACGTATTTCGTACGAAAAAGTAGCTTTTACATTGAATATTTGTATCCTCTTTATTCAGTATGCATATTAAATGCTTCTAAACATATCTGCCTTTGTCCAAATGGTGTACAATGGAAAGAAATTTAATTAATTCGATTAATTGATTTTTTACCGTGTCCAAGGTCATGTGGAACAGGTAAAGAATTTCCAACAAGGTCGGTGGCGGAGTGGTCTAGGGCGAAGTTTTAGTTGTGTAACCACATCACAGAGCGACTCCCTCTATGGGGGCGTACATGAGACAAACAACAAAGAAAATCAGCATGAAATAGAACTAAACAACATAATTATCAAAAGGGAGAAAAGATTACGCATACCCAACACAATGGAAGAGACAGGAGCTAATAAGAGAAAAAACACTAAACCAACACTGAAATTACCTGTGCCAACAGGTACGATATTCTCTCGTCAGAAGAAAACTCGGACATGGATCAAGAAAATGAAGAGACAAATGTAAATCCGAAAACCACAACTAACAAGAAAAACTACACAGAAAACAAAAAGACCAACTCCCATCGTCATACATGAGCGCATCGATAACCACACAAAATTCACAAACACACTTAAATACATACTTAATGACAAATACCACACAAATATCACAAAGATAAAACAGAGATATTTACAACCGCGAAAGACGACTATAACAAACTAAAAGAAGAATACCAAAGGAAGAAAATAGAATTCCATACGTATACACTCCACAATGAAAGAAGAAAAAACCTTCGTAATCAAAGGTTTACATCCAGTCATGTGTGAGACGAAATTTGCGACGATACAGTTCCCGATACAAGCGTGCATATGATGAAAGGCACAAACACACCTCTGTACATGGTCTCCTTACCGGCAACAGTTAAAATGTCAATGCTCAACCAAAAAATACATTACATATGTAATATTAAGGTTACATGGGAAGACTACAAGACTAAAAGAAGGGCTGCGCAATGCCATCGCTGTCAAGAGTGGGGCCATGCTACGTCAAATTGTTATGCGGAGCCAGCCTGTCTAAAGTGTGCAGAAAATCATCTCACAAAGCACTGCACAAAAACCAGGGAACAACCTGCAAAATGTGCCAATTGTGGGGGAAACCATCCAGCAAACGCAACAATCTGTGGAGCATATCAAAGAAGAATTCAGTGGATAGCAATGAAATCCACACCGGTACCGCAAAAAGTAGATACTCCTCCTCACAACAAACAATTCTGTTGCGGCTCTCCTCCACCCGCCACTCGAAGGACATATGACATAGGACTTTCTCGAAAGTACTCGCTCCAACTACTTCGTCCATATATATATACCGCCTTTAACCTTCCTTCCAATATCCCAACGTCTAAGGCAGGGCCTGCTAGGTAGCCTTACTGATGAGTCCACTAGCAGGCCCAGGACGAAACGCAACACCCTTCCTTTTTCCTATTCTATCCCTCTCTACAGCTCCACAAATTCCCTAACATAAATAATGAAACTACATTCCCAAGCATAAGAAATCAACACAGAATAAACATAGCAGAACACGCATGCGCAAGATTAGAGACCCCCAAAAATACGTACACTACTAGGACCGCAAGGCCAAAGGGAAAGTGAAACAATCAACTTTGTTAGAGATACCAGCGAAATGTCTGAATTAGCGAACGAAATCAAAGAAATTAAAAAGTGTGCAATATCAAGGAAATGCTACATGTTGTTAAGGAACTAAGAAAACAACTTACCCTATGCAAAAGTAAGACTGAACAATTTGAAGCATTTATAAACTTCTGTGATAAATTGGATGGCTAATAAAACTATAAGAATATGTACCTGGAATGCGAACGGACTGAAAAGTAGAATCAGTGAAATCAAAGAATTCACAATACGACAAAAAGTTGATATATAATAATAAACGACACAAGACTGAAGGAAACAATAAAAATGAAAATTAAAAACTATACTTGCATAAGACAAGATAATACACAGAGAGCCTCAGGGGGAATTCTAATGTTAATCAAAAACAGTATACCACATAAAGAGGTAAAAATAAACAAAGAAACGACAATAGAATGCATCGCCATCAGGCTAGCAACCGGAGTGTACATAATAGGAGCATATAATAATCCCTCAAACCACTTTAAAATAAAAGAGATTGATGACCTGTTGAAAACAGGAAACAAAGTTCTAATAATTGGAGACCTTAATGCAAGACACCCAGCATGGAACAATAAAAACCTGAATAGCAGTGGAAGAAAAATATATAATTACATTACAAACAATAATAGCAGCATACTCTTCCCCAACGAACATACACACTATCCCACTAATGGACAACCACCATCCACAATAGACATTGCCATAAACAAAAACATAGGAGACGTCTCCGAAATGTTGGTTTTACACGAGCTAAGTTCAGATCATAATCCTGTGATAATGGAACTGGGAGTACAAATAGTAAATGATCCAGGGAAAAAGGGACTCAACTACAAAAAAGCAAATTGGCATGAGTTTAGACAACGGCTGAATAAAAAAATAACTATCAACTCAAAAATCAGAACAAAAGAAGAAATAGAAATAGAAGTACAAAAACTTACGAACAAAATACAAAAGGTCATTGAAGAAACTATACCAAAAATGCCATTAAATAAACTACAAGATGAACTTCCTGAACATATAAAGGTAATGATAAGGAACAGAAACAAAACGAGGAAGATCTGGCAACGACACAGACTAGACTATTTAAAAGCAATGATGTACAAAGAAACCGCAGAAATTAGAAAAGCCATCTACCAACACAAAAACACCGAATGGGAGCAGAAATTGAAAAGGCTGAATCCAAGAGATAATTCCATATGGAAGATGACAAAAATATTAGAAAAAGATTATAAACCAGTACCTACACTAATTAATAATAATAATGAAGCCATAACGGATCAAGAAAAAGTAGAGATGCTGGCAGATCAATTTGAGCAGGTGCACAACATAGACTTAACAACCAAATCTGCAGAACAGGTGAAAATAACTGAAAAGGTTAAGAAATTCCTAGAGGATGATGTAATGGAAGATCCAACTAAATACTACACAACGCCAATAGAGATCTATACAATCATTAAGCATCTACCTGGAAAGAAAGCAGCAGGACCCGATGGAATACAAAATATAATACTAAAGAATCTACCTAAAAAAGCAATAGTAAAACTAATGTACATAATGAATGCTACGCTAAAACAACATCACTACCCATCAAGTTGGAAAACTGGAACCACTATACCAAAAACAAAACAGGGAAAAAGGAAACAGAACCAAGCAGCTATAAACCAATAAGTCTCCTACCTACAATGAGTAAAGTCCTTGAAAAAATAGTACACGTCAGGCTAAACAAATTTGAATAAGAAAACAAAATGATAATAGACGAACAATTCGGCTTTAGGGAAAAACATAATACAGTACAACAAGTAACAAGAATTGCAAATGACATCTCAATCGGATTCAACAACGATATGGTAACTGTTATGCTCCTACTGGACATTGAAAAAGCCGTTGACAGAGTTTGATTAGAAGGGCTACTATATAAACTAATAATACAGAAATATCCACCCACGCTTATTAAATTCATAGCTTCATACCTACAAGACAGACACCTTAGAGTACAAATAAATAATACAAAATCAAGCAGAAGACTGATTAGAGCAGGAGTTCCCCAAGGTTCCGCACTAGGGCCAAAACTATTCAACGCAGACCTAAACGACATACCTAAATTCACAAAGACCAAACTAGCCTTATTTGCAGATGACACAGCTATTTATGCACACTCATACAATGCCATAATAGGTGCCAAGCAAGTGCAAACCCATATTACAATACTTGAACCATACTATAGAAAATGAAAAATTCAACTCAATGCAACCAAAACAGAAGTAATAGTATTCTCAAAGAAAAAGGAACGAAAAAGCAAAATCTTCCAACCAATAACAGTAAATGCACATAAAACAAGTCCAACAAGCACAGTTAAATATCTAGGAGTTCACCTTGATACACAGCTAACATACGCATGTCACATCAAAGAAAGTATAAGAGAAGCACACGCAGTACTCAGGAAACTATATCCACTAATGGTATACAACTCCCACTTGTCTGTACATAATAAAAAACTAATATATAAAATGATAATAAGGCCAATCTTAACTTATGCAACACCAGTTTGGTGCAGCGCAGCCACAACAAACATGAACAAGCTGCAAATATTTCAAAACAAAATGCTAAGACTAATACTATCAGCTCGCAGAAACACCAGAATAACAGAACTACACAAGCACACAGAGATCACACCCATTGAACAATACATTAAAGAATTAGCATCAAGTTTCTACAAATATCAAATAGTTAGTAGTAACTTAACTAAAAATATTACAGAAATTAGAGACCACAATGTGCCATTTAATCTTAAGCATAAAGTACCATATCAAAAGCTATCTATTTACTATGAAATCGACTGATGAAGATGTGATAGATATTAAGACTCAAGGAAATCTAAATTATAAGGCAAGTACAATAGGACTTAACGTAATTTATACAACATGCAATATTAGATAAAACTACCAACAGATACACAATTAGGTGTAAAATTGAAAGAGAAGGAGGGGTTTTTACTATTACAATTTCCCCTCTCAAAAACAAAACATGTACCAAATACCGCATTTGAGTTAAACAAATACACTAGAATTAAGAGATATTATAAGTATCGACTGACTAATAATAGTAGTAGGTTTAGCATAAATTGTAGGAACTACGTGCAAACTCAATTGTTGAAAATGTTTAAGTGTTTATAATGTTTTATTTGTTGTAGACCTAAATGTAAATATGTTATATAATAAAGAGATTTTACAAAAAAAAAAAAAAGTTGTGTAACCGCTTCGTACTTTTTGGTGTCAGTTCGAAACTCGCCTAGGATAATTTTTTTTAATTACATTAACGATTTCTTTTATACTAACTGTATAATATATATAATAGTATGTATCGTAAAACATTTTACAAACATCTCAACAATATTTTAACTCCAAATATACATATAAATAATTAAGTAACAATTGTGAGGCACTTTCAATTGCTACATTTATCAATTTGTATTAAAAATACTTATCTTTACTAAATGTGTGTGATTTATAGCGAAGACGATACATCCTAAGCACTTCTTCTTTTCACCATTTCTGTTTCCGCATGTTCTGTTGCTTAATAAATTGCTTATCCTTTTCTGCTTGTATATAATCTGGTGTTACGTGTAGACGTGTTTGAGTGGGAATAATAATATGAGCTTTCGTAGCAGACAGGAAATGTAATAAAATTTGGAAGTATTATACCAAACTATTGTAAGATTTATGGGTTCGTGATTGTCTAGTCCCATACGGGTCCTTGGAAATGCATTGGTTGATTATAGTTGGAGGCTGATAATGTTATTGAAAATAAGATGTTAAAAGAGTTTCAATAAAAAAAGAATAATGGATATAAAGTAAATACAACGTATATTTTGATCAGATAATTTGGAAAAATAGAATTATGATAAATTATAATGTGTCCGAAGAGAAATATATAATAATGAGATGTTTTATACAAAATTTGTCTTTGACAATGCGGGAATTATCAATGTCAACCCAGCAATAATAAGTTAGGGAAATCCCACAATGTCTACGCATTAATTATCATTGCTCGCTGACAACAATATTGTACAATTTAAAATGAAATGGAACTTACCAAATTGTAAATCGAGACAATCGGATTATTTATTTTTTTCGCTAGTATATGTAAACTTTTATTTACTCGCTTGTTGGAGTTGGTTGCTCTCTAAGACTTCCTCACTGGAGAAGAGATAGTTGTATTAACGGTTGAATCGGACAGTACATGAAACGTTTAAAATATATAAAAGAAATGCAAAATAATAAGACTATGAAACGGTAAAGTTACAAAATAATAATGGAGTAACTGGACTAAACGAATCAATAATTATATAGGCGAAATTTGAATACACGGTTTTTGAATACGCGGCACTGAGTCTTTTGTTACTCTAAGTTTCACACAACTTGTAACAAACTCTATCTCAATATTTTGCACCACGGACTACCCGATCACGCACCTCGCGACTTGCTGATCGAAGCTTCAAAACAGTAGTGATGTAGTTCTGGCCCTTCGGAAATAAGTTGAATAATCCCCCCTTGAAATACTCTATTGGACATGGAATTGTTGATCATTTTAACGAATCAGCGTAGTCGGAAGGTGTCGCGAGAAGGGATCGTCTCGTGCTCTCTTCTCTGTATCTCCAGTGAAGAGGACCAACGCAGCCACAGTACATTCACGCTCCGGTTTACTGCAACGCATATTACTCACACATTGCGATCGACGCAGGACTCACATCGAATGAACTATGGGTGACACTCGCGCTACGAAAATGAATAGCTATATGTAGGTTTGAAATACCGCGATAACCGTTCTCACGCTGGACTCACATCATGCATCCTGTTTATTACATCAGTACTAAGAAACGATAATGCCTATCGGTTATTTGTTATAGGACCACGTTGATTCCAAGGAAGGTATGCGCTATATTAACAATTGAGCTATCGGAATTAAGCCAGACTAAACGTCAAAGGCAAAAATATACGATTGACAAGGGACTTGTAAAAACAAAGGACTGTAACACTGGTTTGTATTAAAAATAATTATCTCTAGTTTTCGCAGTTTGGAAACAAGAACCGCATGTAGTATCTTCAGTCTTCGTCATTATCGTCATTAATCACTGGTATTATATTTCCTTTGTTAAATATTTTACATAATATTTCGGCAGGTGTGACAATTGTGGATAGGTACTGTTGCGCCCGATGCACCGCAGTTCTTTGGATTGACTTCGCAGGGTTGTAAGGCCCGCTACGCAATTCGCGACGATGTTCTCGAGCGCTGGCTGTTGTAAACTTAATCACTCCAGCCTCGTTGAAATTCGTGGTAAGAATGTGACGTGCACGTTGGTGCGGAGGTAGGTGGCACGTGGTGAGTTGGTCGCTGTTGTGTGGTGTCTTAGAATGGTTTCACCAGAATCTCCTTCTGTGGTGTGTGTTTGTGTTTTTATGCGTTTCGGTGTTTTCTGATTGGTGAATCTATGGTGAGAGTGGTGGTTCACGATTTTTGTAATTGGTGGTTGTTTTAGCGGAAGGCGTTGGTGAGTGTGTTTTCGGGGGTAGTGGCGAGTAGGAGTGGGAGGCCTTAGAATTTTTCGGTGACCGTACCGACCATCGCCTGACGGTAACTTTATGGTCGTCTTTCCGCGACTGACACATCTGGTGTCCGGGTGGTCGCGGCACGTGGCCTTTGCAATAAACTAAGTTCTATAATTTTGGTTTTAGGCTAAACAAGTTATATGTGTATGTAATAATCCCAACAAGTGTATGTTATGGTAAGTTATGTTTTACTGGTAAACAGTATTGAAAGAACTCAAAAATTTAACTCGAAAATTATTTGTTTGTTATAGTTACTCATTTATTAGCAGTCCAAATGTTGAAACCACTTTATTATAGTTACTATGCGCGGGATACGATTTTCGGCTCTGATTCATTTGAGCTGATCTTCGGCAGCTTATTTTTGTGCTATGTAAAGCTTTGTTTACAGCTCGTTCACACAATATGGTTTTGAAAAACTCGGTTATTTTACCACATCAACATTAACCGAAAACAGTGGTCCACACATTTCCATGTCTCCACAGAAAATTTAATTTTCAATTCGTATTTTTAACTCGTTCGCAGCTTTATCTTTGCATAAACATAATGACTACGTACTACTTTTATATTACGTTGTTTAATGTGGTTAGCCCGAACGTTACGATATACATAATGAATGTGTTGTTTGGGTACCTATATGATTTTGTTATAGCCGAGTAGAATGGCACAATATGGTATAAATAATACAAGAGCGATTCCGATACGTGACAAAAGTAACCATAAAAAATAACCGATTTAATAATTTTATCTTGTATACAATACAAAATGTAAATAGTATTTCGAAAGGTGATAAAAATTTGATTCAGCAAAAAACTGATTTGCATAAATGCAATAGTTTGTACATACTTCAGTGAATCGGTTAATTCGGTAAACTAACTGACGAAATAAAACCGCATCGTAGGACCGAACTATTGTGGTCCATGTATACGGTGGCCGAGTATACACGATAGTTTATCGCCACTCTGTACATTAAAATGCTACTGACTGTCGCTTGATTTATTGTCCTTTCGCCGTTACAATGGCTCTGTGGTCATTTCTGCTGTTGAATCGATAACGTCGCAAGTGGACACGGAAATGGTAATGGGGCTCAAGGCCCCAAAACCGTGTGACAAACAAAAGCATTGGATGAGTGGTCTATTCTGTTCTTAGTTAAGCTGACAAAATGCTTGTAGGTAATGATCTACTGTAACGAAATCTACCATGTCTACGAATTATGTGACGTCACGCGACGGGTCTACTTAAGGGGGTAACTTCAGAGTAACACATTTTTAAGACATCTTTCACATGTTTTTAAATTATTGTTACTTATTTGCATATTTGTACAGTTAAGGATTGAAAAAAAGTAAGAGGAAAAAATGGCGCTTGTGCACGGCACGAACTTATGATCAAAATGTTTAGTACGTGTTTTATAGTTTCACACCATAGTCGCTCTCTGCCAATGTAACCATTGATGAAATCAATTTTCTAACTTCGAAATATAGACATGTGAAATATTATAGCTTCAGATAAACGATAAGCGAAGTCATCGAACTCAAAAAATTCTGAAAACTCGATGCACAAGTACTGTAAGAACCAGTAATACTAATCTATTTTACGTCGGTGTTAATGTTATTGCTGGTTTGGCTTTCGTCCTTGTGGCGATGTCGTGTGTCTCCCATTCCATTGATTGCTGTTTCGATTTAGGAGTTACATGAGACACCCAGGTCATCCAGAGTGACGATATGGCTTATGAAGTCATCACCCTCGTCGTTGTACCATGTCAGAAACTCAAGTGCGTGCCCTGACTTTTCTGTCTCTGCTATCTATGAGATCTTTTGGTACCCACCGAGCACACAGTTTTTAAAATTCAGTTTTTCGAACACAATTTCATGAAGAAGTGAACGGGAGATTTGAGGAAATGCATTGACAGTGTCGTAATGGTGAATCTTCGGTTCTCCTAATCTTCTTTTCACTTCGGTAAGCAAATCATCATCATCAATAGGAGACGGCCCGCCCACTTCGTCTTCATCGTGAACGTTTTCACGTCCTTCATTAAAATTTCGCACCCACCTCCTTACCATGGAATCACTCATCGCGTTTATTCCGTAAACTTCACAAATTCAATTGGGTTAATGTTCCCTAGCATTCAGAAAGCGGATGACAGAACGATCTCACACGCGGCAGGATGTTCAATTTTTTTAAACATTTTATACGCTCAACATGCAGCCGACGCAATACTCAGCGATCAACAAATAACTTCAATTGTTTGCCAATGTGTCAGCAAAAAGGACACGCATGCGTGAAAATCACGAATGCAGCGCTTTCGCGACAAGAATTGAAAACGGAACTTACTTTCTGGATTGCCCTCGTATATGTGCACAATGTGTACACAGACAGCCGACATCATATTTATATGTGTCATGTATAGGTTTTTTATGTATGCATAAATACTTGGCACAGAATTATAAAAAAAACTTCGAAGGAGTTGCATTTTCAAGCAATTTTGATTTCATTGCACGGATGTATTATATGTCCGCCGTAAGTGGCCGCCGGGGCCGCGACAAGCGGTCCAGCGGAATTTAGGTTTTGTTCGTCCGTGTGACTCATCTCCGCCTTCGTTATGAATCTTTCGGCCAATTATGCCAATACGTGTTATTTTGTTTTTAAATGTGTCAAAGACGCTAGCCCTCTAACGAATCAGATCCGCATTTTCGTCAGTATGTCCCCCTTGTCCCTGTGCCGATCCGCGGCAACTTACCGCGGACCGACGGTACATAGTTTTTTAATATGGAGCCGCACAGAAATGAACACATTTTTGTATATGAACTTATAACATATTTTGTTGTTAAACTTAGATGGTATATTAGAAATGAAGTGTATACAATGAGAACTTACTAGAACCATTTGAACAAACAAATTTAAAATGCTTGCGTTTTGCTTGGCGTTTGTAGGTTGCATCTTCATCGTAACACCCAAACGTTCAGCAATAGTCTGCAAGCATGCAGTAATCTTCTTCTCCTGGTACCGTTTTTCCATTGTAATAATATCTTGGTGAAAATGTTCTCCGTGCTTATCACTTGCATCAGCAAGGTTTGGTGGAAAGAAGTCTAAGTGCAAATGTAGGAAATGAAGTTTTAAAGAACATGTTGCAGCCCAGCCTTTTTACAGTTTTCCAATATTTATTAAAAATGCTGGTATAATTTTCTGACTCTGTTTTGCCTAGGAAACATTGTGTTGTTTTGATAAATGAAAGCCATACTGCTCTTTCCAAATCATTAAATTTTTCTGTAAAACTGTCGTCATGCATTAATTTTCTAATTTGGGGGCGAACAA
>JAMYCR010000410.1:0-2500 GCA_028830335.1 Eucera pruinosa
GCGTGAGTGTCTAAATGGGAAACACGTTTTGTTTGGTATGGATGCAAATGCGGCCTCACCCTTGTGTTCAGCAAGGGTGACGGTCGCAGCAGGAGAATGAGATGCGTGGTAGAGTGCTTGAGGAATGGGTATTAGAGAAAGGAATGATTGTATTGAATGAGCCGAGTCAGTGGTATACTTTCTCGGGCGTGACAGGTCAGAGTGATATCGATGTCACTCTGGTGAATGGAGTCCCGACTGGTGCCGCTATGAGTGGGAGGTGAAGAAGGACTGGGGTATAAGTGATCATAATGCGATCCTTATACGAATGATGAGTAATGCGAGTGATCAGAGTGCCTCTTATGAATGCAAGAGATGGGTGTGTAAAATGTTAGCTGGGAAGGTTATATGAATGACTTGATGGAAAGTGCAATGCTGAATGCTACTGATGTGTTGAGTGAGACAAAGTGGATCGAATGTTGGTGTAATGATGCAGTGGATCCAGGATGCGAATGAGAGGAGAATGAAAGAACGCAAACGACGGAGAATAGGAAGATTGTATGGTGGACGAACAGGATGTCCAGTATGAGAAAGAAAGTGAGAAAGAGCAGAAGGATGTTTCAGGGAGCGAGAAAGAGAAGAAGTGAGGATGTTGACGTGAGACTGGAGGAATATAAGAAATGTGTGAGTGAGTATAAGCGTGAGATTAGGAGAGCGAAGGAGGAGAACTGGAGACAGTTCGTGAGTGAATCGTCGAACCTGATCCATGGGGCCCTGTATACAGGGTGTGTCGTGGTAAGACTGGGAGAGAGAGACTGAGTGCGTTGCAAGTCGATGGAGTGAATATTTCCACGTGGCGAGAATGTGCGCGTGTATTGATGAATAAGTCTTCCCAGCTACGAGCATGCAAGATGATGTAAGTTTGAATGTGGATGTGAGTGAGACACGAAGTGAATGTGTTGAATGGGAATGGCAGGAGGTGGAAGAGGCTGTAGCCAAGGCGAGGATGCGCAAGCACCTGGTCTGGACGGAGTGAATGCCGAAATGCAGAGAGCGATATGAGAGCGATTCCTGAATGGCTGAAGAGAGTGTATGACGAGTGCCTGTCATCAGGGTACTTCCCTGTAGAGTGGAAGAGAGCATGCGTTTATATTACTGAAGTCTCCTGCGAAACCGCGATCGGACCGGCTTCTTATCGTCCGATAAGTTTGCTGTCTGTGCTGGGCAAGACGCTGGAGAGAATGATGGTGAAGCGAATGGAACGAAGAGTGAATGATCGAATGAATGATGCACAGCACGGATTTCGGCCGGGCCGATCGACGGAGAGTGCATGGTTGAAAGTGAGAGAGTATGTGGAGAGTAGTGAATGTAAATATGTGCTTGGTGTGTTTGTGGATTTTAAATGTGCGTTTGACTGCTTGGAATGGATGCGTGTGTTGGAGAGACTGAATGAGATGGCTGCCCGGAGATTGCTCTGTGGAGGAGCTATTTCCGGGACAGGCAGGCGTGCATGATTAGTGTGAATGAGGTTGAATGGAGAGATATAGAGCGTGGATGTCCGCAGGGGTCCATCTGCGGTCCATTTATTTGGAACCTCATGATGGATACCCTGCTTTGGAGGTTGAATGAGCGTGGATGTGATTGTGTTGCATATGCGGATGATTTGTTGCTGCTTGTGAACGGACAGAGCCGAGCGGAGGTTGAGCGTAAGGATCAGAATGGAAGCGGATTGTGTATGAATGGGGAAAGCATGTGGGTGTGTGTGTATCCGAGGGCAAGACAGTAGCAATGCTAATGAAAGGAAGTATGTCTGTGAATAGAAGGCCTTGCGTCCGTATGAATGGGAAACTGATTAAGTATGTTGAATGTGTGAAATACCTGGGTATTTGGATGACTGAGAGAATGCACTTTAAAGTGCATCTGGAGAGAATGAGGACCAAGGTCACGAATGTTGTAGGACAAATGCGTCGTGTGTGAAGTGTGAATGGGGGATGAGGAAGCGTGCGGTGCGAATGATATACAAGGGCTTGTTTGTTGCGTGCGTAATGTATGGATCGAGTGTATGGTACGATATGATGCGGTATGGCTACGCGCGCGACATCATAAACAGATGTCAGCGCGTGGTTATGTATGCATGTTTGAGTGTATGTAGGACTGTGTCGACCGAGTGTATGCAAGTAATGATGGGCGCCCTACCTTGGGACCTTGAGTGTGTAAGGCGGGGTGTTGTGCGCAGGTTGAAAGATGGCGTGAATGTGTGCGTGAATGATTTGGTTGCTGCCGAGGACCTGAGTGGAAGGAGTGTTGATGAATGTGTGAAGCTTGTGAATGAGAGAGCGTATGAGAACTGGCAGCGGAGATGGGATGAGAGCGTGAATGGGAGAGTGACGTATGAATATATAAAGAATGTGAGGTTTGCGGAGCTGAATGTATGCTTTGATCCGTCTGTGTATGTAGGATTTCTGTTGACGGGGCACGGCTGTACGAATGCATTTTTGTATAAACATGGGTTGAGCGAATG
>JAMYCR010000410.1:7500-27071 GCA_028830335.1 Eucera pruinosa
CGTAAACGTGCACCAAGGCTTGAAGCGACTCGCCCGAAGCATCGCTTGTAACACGCTCCCAACCGCGTAGCGATGCGACCGAAGGATCGCAAGTAAACGTACGCCAGTACTTGGAGCGACTCGACCGGTAGTGCTGCAGTAACTCGCACCGAGCCCCGGAGCGACGTGACCGAATGATAGCACGTAAACGTGCACCAAGGCTTGAAGCGACTCGCCCGAAGCATCGCTTGTAACACGCTCCCAACCGCGTAGCGATGCGACCGAAGGATCGCAAGTAAACGTACGCCAGTTCTTGGAGCGACTCGACCGGTAGTGCTGCAGTAACTCGCACCGCGTCCCGGAGCGACATGACCGAATGATCGCAAGTAAACGTACGCCAGTACTTGGAGCGACTCGACCGATAGTGCTGCAGTAACTCGCACCGAGCCCCGGAGCGACGTGACCGAATGATAGCACGTAAACGTGCACCAAGGCTTGAAGCGACTCGCCCGAAGCATCGCTTGTAACACGCTCCCAACCGCGTAGCGATGCGACCGAAGGATCGCAAGTAAACGTACGCCAGTACTTGGAGCGACTCGACCGGTAGTGCTGCAGTAACTCGCACCGAGTCCCGGAGCGACGTGACCGAATGATAGCACGTAAACGTGCACCAAGGCTTGAAGCGACTCGCCCGAAGCATCGCTTGTAACACGCTCCCAACCGCGTAGCGATGCGACCGAAGGATCGCAAGTAAACGTACGCCAGTACTTGGAGCGACTCGACCGGTAGTGCTGCAGTAACTCGCACCGCGCCCCGGAGCGACATGACCGAATGATCGCAAGTAAACGTACGCCAGTACTTGGAGCGACTCGACCGATAGTGCTGCAGTAACTCGCACCGAGCCCCGGAGCGACGTGACCGAATGATAGCACGTAAACGTGCACCAAGGCTTGAAGCGACTCGCCCGAAGCATCGCTTGTAACACGCTCCCAACCGCGTAGCGATGCGACCGAAGGATCGCAAGTAAACGTACGCCAGTACTTGGAGCGACTCGACCGGTAGTGCTGCAGTAACTCGCACCGAGCCCCGGAGCGACGTGACCGAATGATAGCACGTAAACGTGCACCAAGGCTTGAAGCGACTCGCCCGAAGCATCGCTTGTAACACGCTCCCAACCGCGTAGCGATGCGACCGAAGGATCGCAAGTAAACGTACGCCAGTACTTGGAGCGACTCGACCGGTAGTGCTGCAGTAACTCGCACCGAGCCCCGGAGCGACGTGACCGAATGATAGCACGTAAACGTGCACCAAGGCTTGAAGCGACTCGCCCGAAGCATCGCTTGTAACACGCTCCCAACCGCGTAGCGATGCGACCGAAGGATCGCAAGTAAACGTACGCCAGTACTTGGAGCGACTCGACCGGTAGTGCTGCAGTAACTCGCACCGAGCCCCGGAGCGACGTGACCGAATGATAGCACGTAAACGTGCACCAAGGCTTGAAGCGACTCGCCCGAAGCATCGCTTGTAACACGCTCCCAACCGCGTAGCGATGCGACCGAAGGATCGCAAGTAAACGTACGCCAGTTCTTGGAGCGACTCGACCGGTAGTGCTGCAGTAACTCGCACCGCGTCCCGGAGCGACATGACCGAATGATCGCAAGTAAACGTACGCCAGTTCTTGGAGCGACTCGACCGATAGTGCTGCAGTAACTCGCACCGAGCCCCGGAGCGACGTGACCGAATGATAGCACGTAAACGTGCACCAAGGCTTGAAGCGACTCGACCGAAGCATCGCTTGTAACACGCTCCCAACCGCGTAGCGATGCGACCGAAGGATCGCAAGTAAACGTACGCCAGTACTTGGAGCGACTCGACCGGTAGTGCTGCAGTAACTCGCACCGAGCCCCGGAGCGACGTGACCGAATGATAGCACGTAAACGTGCACCAAGGCTTGAAGCGACTCGCCCGAAGCATCGCTTGTAACACGCTCCCAACCGCGTAGCGATGCGACCGAAGGATCGCAAGTAAACGTACGCCAGTACTTGGAGCGACTCGACCGGTAGTGCTGCAGTAACTCGCACCGAGCCCCGGAGCGACGTGACCGAATGATAGCACGTAAACGTGCACCAAGGCTTGAAGCGACTCGCCCGAAGCATCGCTTGTAACACGCTCCCAACCGCGTAGCGATGCGACCGAAGGATCGCAAGTAAACGTACGCCAGTACTTGGAGCGACTCGACCGGTAGTGCTGCAGTAACTCGCACCGAGCCCCGGAGCGACGTGACCGAATGATAGCACGTAAACGTGCACCAAGGCTTGAAGCGACTCGCCCGAAGCATCGCTTGTAACACGCTCCCAACCGCGTAGCGATGCGACCGAAGGATCGCAAGTAAACGTACGCCAGTTCTTGGAGCGACTCGACCGGTAGTGCTGCAGTAACTCGCACCGCGTCCCGGAGCGACATGACCGAATGATCGCAAGTAAACGTACGCCAGTGCTTGGAGCGACTCGACCGCCAGCGCGACAGACACTCGCACCGAGCCCGGCACCCACCCGACCGAATGATAGCACGTAAACGTGCACCAAGGCTTGAAGCGACTCGCCCGAAGCATCGCTTGTAACACGCTCCCAACCGCGTAGCGATGCGACCGAAGGATCGCAAGTAAACGTACGCCAGTACTTGGAGCGACTCGACCGGTAGTGCTGCAGTAACTCGCACCGAGCCCCGGAGCGACGTGACCGAATGATAGCACGTAAACGTGCACCAAGGCTTGAAGCGACTCGCCCGAAGCATCGCTTGTAACACGCTCCCAACCGCGTAGCGATGCGACCGAAGGATCGCAAGTAAACGTACGCCAGTACTTGGAGCGACTCGACCGGTAGTGCTGCAGTAACTCGCACCGAGCCCCGGAGCGACGTGACCGAATGATAGCACGTAAACGTGCACCAAGGCTTGAAGCGACTCGCCCGAAGCATCGCTTGTAACACGCCGCCAACCGCGTAGCGATGCGACCGAAGGATCGCAAGTAAACGTACGCCAGTACTTGGAGCGACTCGACCGGTAGTGCTGCAGTAACTCGCACCGAGCCCCGGAGCGACTTGACCGAATGATAGCACGTAAACGTGCACCAAGGCTTGAAGCGACTCGCCCGAAGCATCGCTTGTAACACGCTCCCAACCGCGTAGCGATGCGACCGAAGGATCGCAAGTAAACGTACGCCAGTACTTGGAGCGACTCGACCGGTAGTGCTGCAGTAACTCGCACCGCGTCCCGGAGCGACATGACCGAATGATCGCAAGTAAACGTACGCCAGTACTTGGAGCGACTCGACCGGTAGTGCTGCAGTAACTCGCACCGAGCCCCGGAGCGACGTGACCGAATGATAGCACGTAAACGTGCACCAAGGCTTGAAGCGACTCGCCCGAAGCATCGCTTGTAACACGCTCCCAACCGCGTAGCGATGCGACCGAAGGATCGCAAGTAAACGTACGCCAGTTCTTGGAGCGACTCGACCGGTAGTGCTGCAGTAACTCGCACCGCGTCCCGGAGCGACATGACCGAATGATCGCAAGTAAACGTACGCCAGTACTTGGAGCGACTCGACCGATAGTGCTGCAGTAACTCGCACCGAGCCCCGGAGCGACGTGACCGAATGATAGCACGTAAACGTGCACCAAGGCTTGAAGCGACTCGCCCGAAGCATCGCTTGTAACACGCTCCCAACCGCGTAGCGATGCGACCGAAGGATCGCAAGTAAACGTACGCCAGTACTTGGAGCGACTCGACCGGTAGTGCTGCAGTAACTCGCACCGAGCCCCGGAGCGACGTGACCGAATGATAGCACGTAAACGTGCACCAAGGCTTGAAGCGACTCGCCCGAAGCATCGCTTGTAACACGCTCCCAACCGCGTAGCGATGCGACCGAAGGATCGCAAGTAAACGTACGCCAGTACTTGGAGCGACTCGACGGGTAGTGCTGCAGTAACTCGCACCGAGCCCCGGAGCGACTTGACCGAATGATAGCACGTAAACGTGCACCAAGGCTTGAAGCGACTCGCCCGAAGCATCGCTTGTAACACGCTCCCAACCGCGTAGCGATGCGACCGAAGGATCGCAAGTAAACGTACGCCAGTTCTTGGAGCGACTCGACCGGTAGTGCTGCAGTAACTCGCACCGCGTCCCGGAGCGACATGACCGAATGATCGCAAGTAAACGTACGCCAGTACTTGGAGCGACTCGACCGATAGTGCTGCAGTAACTCGCACCGAGCCCCGGAGCGACGTGACCGAATGATAGCACGTAAACGTGCACCAAGGCTTGAAGCGACTCGCCCGAAGCATCGCTTGTAACACGCTCCCAACCGCGTAGCGATGCGACCGAAGGATCGCAAGTAAACGTACGCCAGTACGTGGAGCGACTCGACCGACACTCCTGCAGTAACTCGCACCGAGCCCCGGAGCGACTTGACCGAATGATAGCACGTAAACGTGCACCAAGGCTTGAAGCGACTCGCCCGAAGCATCGCTTGTAACACGCTCCCAACCGCGTAGCGATGCGACCGAAGGATCGCAAGTAAACGTACGCCAGTACTTGGAGCGACTCGACCGGTAGTGCTGCAGTAACTCGCACCGAGCCCCGGAGCGACGTGACCGAATGATAGCACGTAAACGTGCACCAAGGCTTGAAGCGACTCGCCCGAAGCATCGCTTGTAACACGCTCCCAACCGCGTAGCGATGCGACCGAAGGATCGCAAGTAAACGTACGCCAGTACTTGGAGCGACTCGACCGGTAGTGCTGCAGTAACTCGCACCGAGCCCCGGAGCGACGTGACCGAATGATAGCACGTAAACGTGCACCAAGGCTTGAAGCGACTCGCCCGAAGCATCGCTTGTAACACGCTCCCAACCGCGTAGCGATGCGACCGAAGGATCGCAAGTAAACGTACGCCAGTACTTGGAGCGACTCGACCGGTAGTGCTGCAGTAACTCGCACCGAGCCCCGGAGCGACGTGACCGAATGATAGCACGTAAACGTGCACAGAAGCTTGTAGCGACTCGCCCGAAGCATCGCTTGTAACACGCTCCCAACCGCGTAGCGATGCGACCGAAGGATCGCAAGTAAACGTACGCCAGTACTTGGAGCGACTCGACCGGTAGTGCTGCAGTAACTCGCACCGAGCCCCGGAGCGACGTGACCGAATGATAGCACGTAAACGTGCACCAAGGCTTGAAGCGACTCGCCCGAAGCATCGCTTGTAACACGCTCCCAACCGCGTAGCGATGCGACCGAAGGATCGCAAGTAAACGTACGCCAGTACTTGGAGCGACTCGACCGGTAGTGCTGCAGTAACTCGCACCGAGCCCCGGAGCGACGTGACCGAATGATAGCACGTAAACGTGCACCAAGGCTTGAAGCGACTCGCCCGAAGCATCGCTTGTAACACGCTCCCAACCGCGTAGCGATGCGACCGAAGGATCGCAAGTAAACGTACGCCAGTTCTTGGAGCGACTCGACCGGTAGTGCTGCAGTAACTCGCACCGCGTCCCGGAGCGACATGACCGAATGATCGCAAGTAAACGTACGCCAGTACTTGGAGCGACTCGACCGATAGTGCTGCAGTAACTCGCACCGAGCCCGGAGCGACGTGACCGAATGATAGCACGTAAACGTGCACCAAGGCTTGAAGCGACTCGCCCGAAGCATCGCTTGTAACACGCTCCCAACCGCGTAGCGATGCGACCGAAGGATCGCAAGTAAACGTACGCCAGTACTTGGAGCGACTCGACCGGTAGTGCTGCAGTAACTCGCACCGAGCCCCGGAGCGACGTGACCGAATGATAGCACGTAAACGTGCACCAAGGCTTGAAGCGACTCGCCCGAAGCATCGCTTGTAACACGCTCCCAACCGCGTAGCGATGCGACCGAAGGATCGCAAGTAAACGTACGCCAGTACTTGGAGCGACTCGACCGGTAGTGCTGCAGTAACTCGCACCGAGCCCCGGAGCGACGTGACCGAATGATAGCACGTAAACGTGCACCAAGGCTTGAAGCGACTCGCCCGAAGCATCGCTTGTAACACGCTCCCAACCGCGTAGCGATGCGACCGAAGGATCGCAAGTAAACGTACGCCAGTACTTGGAGCGACTCGACCGGTAGTGCTGCAGTAACTCGCACCGAGCCCCGGAGCGACGTGACCGAATGATAGCACGTAAACGTGCACCAAGGCTTGAAGCGACTCGCCCGAAGCATCGCTTGTAACACGCTCCCAACCGCGTAGCGATGCGACCGAAGGATCGCAAGTAAACGTACGCCAGTACTTGGAGCGACTCGACCGGTAGTGCTGCAGTAACTCGCACCGAGCCCCGGAGCGATCTGACCGAATGATAGCACGTAAACGTGCACCAAGGCTTGAAGCGACTCGCCCGAAGCATCGCTTGTAACACGCTCCCAACCGCGTAGCGATGCGACCGAAGGATCGCAAGTAAACGTACGCCAGTACTTGGAGCGACTCGACCGGTAGTGCTGCAGTAACTCGCACCGAGCCCCGGAGCGACGTGACCGAATGATAGCACGTAAACGTGCGCCAAGGCTTGAAGCGACTCGCCCGAAGCATCGCTTGTAACACGCTCCCAACCGCGTAGCGATGCGACCGAAGGATCGCAAGTAAACGTACGCCAGTACTTGGAGCGACTCGACCGATAGTGCTGCAGTAACTCGCACCGAGCCCCGGAGCGACTTGACCGAATGATAGCACGTAAACGTGCACCAAGGCTTGAAGCGACTCGCCCGAAGCATCGCTTGTAACACGCTCCCAACCGCGTAGCGATGCGACCGAAGGATCGCAAGTAAACGTACGCCAGTACTTGGAGCGACTCGACCGGTAGTGCTGCAGTAACTCGCACCGAGCCCCGGAGCGACTTGACCGAATGATAGCACGTAAACGTGCACCAAGGCTTGAAGCGACTCGCCCGAAGCATCGCTTGTAACACGCTCCCAACCGCGTAGCGATGCGACCGAAGGATCGCAAGTAAACGTACGCCAGTTCTTGGAGCGACTCGACCGGTAGTGCTGCAGTAACTCGCACCGCGTCCCGGAGCGACATGACCGAATGATCGCAAGTAAACGTACGCCAGTACTTGGAGCGACTCGACCGGTAGTGCTGCAGTAACTCGCACCGACACCGGAGCGACGTGACCGAATGATAGCACGTAAACGTGCACCAAGGCTTGAAGCGACTCGACCGAAGCATCGCTTGTAACACGCTCCCAACCGCGTAGCGATGCGACCGAAGGATCGCAAGTAAACGTACGCCAGTTCTTGGAGCGACTCGACCCGTAGTGCTGCAGTAACTCGCACCGCGTCCCGGAGCGACATGACCGAATGATCGCAAGTAAACGTACGCCAGTGCTTGGAGCGACTCGACCGATAGTGCTGCAGTAACTCGCACCGAGCCCCGGAGCGACGTGACCGAATGATAGCACGTAAACGTGCACCAAGGCTTGAAGCGACTCGCCCGAAGCATCGCTTGTAACACGCTCCCAACCGCGTAGCGATGCGACCGAAGGATCGCAAGTAAACGTACGCCAGTACTTGGAGCGACTCGACCGGTAGTGCTGCAGTAACTCGCACCGAGCCCCGGAGCGACGTGACCGAATGATAGCACGTAAACGTGCACCAAGGCTTGAAGCGACTCGCCCGAAGCATCGCTTGTAACACGCTCCCAACCGCGTAGCGATGCGACCGAAGGATCGCAAGTAAACGTACGCCAGTACTTGGAGCGACTCGACCGGTAGTGCTGCAGTAACTCGCACCGAGCCCCGGAGCGACGTGACCGAATGATAGCACGTAAACGTGCACCAAGGCTTGAAGCGACTCGCCCGAAGCATCGCTTGTAACACGCTCCCAACCGCGTAGCGATGCGACCGAAGGATCGCAAGTAAACGTACGCCAGTACTTGGAGCGACTCGACCGGTAGTGCTGCAGTAACTCGCACCGCGTCCCGGAGCGACATGACCGAATGATCGCAAGTAAACGTACGCCAGTACTTGGAGCGACTCGACCGATAGTGCTGCAGTAACTCGCACCGAACCCCGGAGCGACTGGACCGAATGATAGCACGTAAACGTGCACCAAGACTTGAAGCGACTCGCCCGAAGCATCGCTTGTAACACGCTCCCAACCGCGTAGCGATGCGACCGAAGGATCGCAAGTAAACGTACGCCAGTTCTTGGAGCGACTCGACCGGTAGTGCTGCAGTAACTCGCACCGAGCCCCGGAGCGACTTGACCGATTGATAGCACGTGAACGTGCCCTAGGGCTTGAAGCGACTCGCCCGAAGCATCGCTTGTAACACGCTCCCAACCGCGTAGCGATGCGACCGAAGGATCGCAAGTAAACGTACGCCAGTACTTGGAGCGACTCGACCGGTAGTGCTGCAGTAACTCGCACCGAGTCCGGAGCGACGTGACCGAATGATAGCACGTAAACGTGCACCAAGGCTTGAAGCGACTCGCCCGAAGCATCGCTTGTAACACGCTCCCAACCGCGTAGCGATGCGACCGAAGGATCGCAAGTAAACGTACGCCAGTACTTGGAGCGACTCGACCGGTAGTGCTGCAGTAACTCGCACCGAGCCCCGGAGCGACGTGACCGAATGATAGCACGTAAACGTGCACCAAGGCTTGAAGCGACTCGCCCGAAGCATCGCTTGTAACACGCTCCCAACCGCGTAGCGATGCGACCGAAGGATCGCAAGTAAACGTACGCCAGTACTTGGAGCGACTCGACCGGTAGTGCTGCAGTAACTCGCACCGAGCCCCGGAGCGACGTGACCGAATGATAGCACGTAAACGTGCACCAAGGCTTGAAGCGACTCGCCCGAAGCATCGCTTGTAACACGCTCCCAACCGCGTAGCGATGCGACCGAAGGATCGCAAGTAAACGTACGCCAGTACTTGGAGCGACTCGACCGGTAGTGCTGCAGTAACTCGCACCGAGCCCCGGAGCGACGTGACCGAATGATAGCACGTAAACGTGCACCAAGGCTTGAAGCGACTCGCCCGAAGCATCGCTTGTAACACGCTCCCAACCGCGTAGCGATGCGACCGAAGGATCGCAAGTAAACGTACGCCAGTACTTGGAGCGACTCGACCGGTAGTGCTGCAGTAACTCGCACCGAGCCCCGGAGCGACGTGACCGAATGATAGCACGTAAACGTGCACCAAGGCTTGAAGCGACTCGCCCGAAGCATCGCTTGTAACACGCTCCCAACCGCGTAGCGATGCGACCGAAGGATCGCAAGTAAACGTACGCTAGTCTTGGAGCGACTCGACCGGTAGTGCTGCAGTAACTCGCACCGCGTCCCGGAGCGACATGACCGAATGATCGCAAGTAAACGTACGCCAGTACTTGGAGCGACTCGACCGATAGTGCTGCAGTAACTCGCACCGAGCCCCGGAGCGACTTGACCGAATGATAGCACGTAAACGTGCACCAAGGCTTGAAGCGACTCGCCCGAAGCATCGCTTGTAACACGCTCCCAACCGCGTAGCGATGCGACCGAAGGATCGCAAGTAAACGTACGCCAGTACTTGGAGCGACTCGACCGGTAGTGCTGCAGTAACTCGCACCGAGCCCCGGAGCGACGTGACCGAATGATAGCACGTAAACGTGCACCAAGGCTTGAAGCGACTCGCCCGAAGCATCGCTTGTAACACGCTCCCAACCGCGTAGCGATGCGACCGAAGGATCGCAAGTAAACGTACGCCAGTACTTGGAGCGACTCGACCGGTAGTGCTGCAGTAACTCGCACCGAGCCCCGGAGCGACGTGACCGAATGATAGCACGTAAACGTGCACCAAGGCTTGAAGCGACTCGCCCGAAGCATCGCTTGTAACACGCTCCCAACCGCGTAGCGATGCGACCGAAGGATCGCAAGTAAACGTACGCCAGTACTTGGAGCGACTCGACCGGTAGTGCTGCAGTAACTCGCACCGAGCCCCGGAGCGACGTGACCGAATGATAGCACGTAAACGTGCACCAAGGCTTGAAGCGACTCGCCCGAAGCATCGCTTGTAACACGCTCCCAACCGCGTAGCGATGCGACCGAAGGATCGCAAGTAAACGTACGCCAGTACTTGGAGCGACTCGACCGGTAGTGCTGCAGTAACTCGCACCGAGCCCCGGAGCGACGTGACCGAATGATAGCACGTAAACGTGCACCAAGGCTTGAAGCGACTCGCCCGAAGCATCGCTTGTAACACGCTCCCAACCGCGTAGCGATGCGACCGAAGGATCGCAAGTAAACGTACGCCAGTTCTTGGAGCGACTCGACCGGTAGTGCTGCAGTAACTCGCACCGCGTCCCGGAGCGACATGACCGAATGATCGCAAGTAAACGTACGCCAGTACTTGGAGCGACTCGACCGATAGTGCTGCAGTAACTCGCACCGAGCCCCGGAGCGACGTGACCGAATGATAGCACGTAAACGTGCACCAAGGCTTGAAGCGACTCGCCCGAAGCATCGCTTGTAACACGCTCCCAACCGCGTAGCGATGCGACCGAAGGATCGCAAGTAAACGTACGCCAGTACTTGGAGCGACTCGACCGGTAGTGCTGCAGTAACTCGCACCGAGCCCCGGAGCGACGTGACCGAATGATAGCACGTAAACGTGCACCAAGGCTTGAAGCGACTCGCCCGAATCATCGCTTGTAACACGCTCCCAACCGCGTAGCGATGCGACCGAAGGATCGCAAGTAAACGTACGCCAGTACTTGGAGCGACTCGACCGGTAGTGCTGCAGTAACTCGCACCGAGCCCCGGAGCGACGTGACCGAATGATAGCACGTAAACGTGCACCAAGGCTTGAAGCGACTCGCCCGAAGCATCGCTTGTAACACGCTCCCAACCGCGTAGCGATGCGACCGAAGGATCGCAAGTAAACGTACGCCAGTTCTTGGAGCGACTCGACCGGTAGTGCTGCAGTAACTCGCACCGAGCCCCGGAGCGACTTGACCGTATGATAGCACGTAAACGTGCTCCAAGGCATGAAGCGACTCGCCCGAAGCATCGCTTGTAACACGCTCCCAGCCGCGGAGCGATTCGACCGAATGATCGCAAGTAAACGTACGCCAGTACGTGGAGCGACTCGACCGGTAGTGCTGCAGTAACTCGCACCGAGCCCCGGAGCGACGTGACCGAATGATAGCACGTAAACGTGCACCAAGGCTTGAAGCGACTCGCCCGAAGCATCGCTTGTAACACGCTCCCAACCGCGTAGCGATGCGACCGAAGGATCGCAAGTAAACGTACGCCAGTACTTGGAGCGACTCGACCGATAGTGCTGCAGTAACTCGCACCGAGCCCCGGAGCGACTTGACCGAATGATAGCACGTAAACGTGCACCAAGGCTTGAAGCGACTCGCCCGAAGCATCGCTTGTAACACGCTCCCAACCGCGTAGCGATGCGACCGAAGGATCGCAAGTAAACGTACGCCAGTACTTGGAGCGACTCGACCGGTAGTGCTGCAGTAACTCGCACCGAGCCCCGGAGCGACTTGACCGAATGATAGCACGTAAACGTGCACCAAGGCTTGAAGCGACTCGCCCGAAGCATCGCTTGTAACACGCTCCCAACCGCGTAGCGATGCGACCGAAGGATCGCAAGTAAACGTACGCCAGTTCTTGGAGCGACTCGACCGGTAGTGCTGCAGTAACTCGCACCGCGTCCCGGAGCGACATGACCGAATGATCGCAAGTAAACGTACGCCAGTTCTTGGAGCGACTCGACCGGTAGTGCTGCAGTAACTCGCACCGAGCCCCGGAGCGACGTGACCGAATGATAGCACGTAAACGTGCACCAAGGCTTGAAGCGACTCGACCGAAGCATCGCTTGTAACACGCTCCCAACCGCGTAGCGATGCGACCGAAGGATCGCAAGTAAACGTACGCCAGTTCTTGGAGCGACTCGACCCGTAGTGCTGCAGTAACTCGCACCGCGCCCCGGAGCGACGCGACCGAATGATCGCAAGTAAACGTACGCCAGTACTTGGAGCGACTCGACCGATAGTGCTGCAGTAACTCGCACCGAGCCCCGGAGCGACGTGACCGAATGATAGCACGTAAACGTGCACCAAGGCTTGAAGCGACTCGCCCGAAGCATCGCTTGTAACACGCTCCCAACCGCGTAGCGATGCGACCGAAGGATCGCAAGTAAACGTACGCCAGTACTTGGAGCGACTCGACCGGTAGTGCTGCAGTAACTCGCACCGAGCCCCGGAGCGACGTGACCGAATGATAGCACGTAAACGTGCACCAAGGCTTGAAGCGACTCGCCGAAGCATCGCTTGTAACACGCTCCCAACCGCGTAGCGATGCGACCGAAGGATCGCAAGTAAACGTACGCCAGTACTTGGAGCGACTCGACCGGTAGTGCTGCAGTAACTCGCACCGAGCCCCGGAGCGACGTGACCGAATGATAGCACGTAAACGTGCACCAAGGCTTGAAGCGACTCGCCCGAAGCATCGCTTGTAACCCGCTCCCACCGCGTAGCGATGCGACCGAAGGATCGCAAGTAAACGTACGCCAGTACTTGGAGCGACTCGACCGGTAGTGCTGCAGTAACTCGCACCGAGTCCCGGAGCGACATGACCGAATGATCGCAAGTAAACGTACGCCAGTACTTGGAGCGACTCGACCGATAGTGCTGCAGTAACTCGCACCGAGCCCCGGAGCGATTGGCCGTATGATAGCACGTACACGTGCACCAAGGCTTGAAGCGACTCGCCCGAAGCATCGCTTGTAACACGCTCCCAACCGCGTAGCGATGCGACCGAAGGATCGCAAGTAAACGTACGCCAGTACTTGGAGCGACTCGACCGGTAGTGCTGCAGTAACTCGCACCGAGCCCCGGAGCGACGTGACCGAATGATAGCACGTAAACGTGCACCCAGGCTTGAAGCGACTCGCCCGAAGCATCGCTTGTAACACGCTCCCAACCGCGTAGCGATGCGACCGAATGATCGCAAGTAAACGTACGCCAGTACTTGGAGCGACTCGACCGGTAGTGCTGCAGTAACTCGCACCGAGCCCCGGAGCGACGTGACCGAATGATAGCACGTAAACGTGCACCAAGGCTTGAAGCGACTCGCCCGAAGCATCGCTTGTAACACGCTCCCAACCGCGTAGCGATGCGACCGAAGGATCGCAAGTAAACGTACGCCAGTACTTGGAGCGACTCGACCGTAGTGCTGCAGTAACTCGCACCGAGCCCCGGAGCGACGTGACCGAATGATAGCACGTAAACGTGCACCAAGGCTTGAAGCGACTCGCCCGAAGCATCGCTTGTAACACGCTCCCAACCGCGTAGCGATGCGACCGAAGGATCGCAAGTAAACGTACGCCAGTACTTGGAGCGACTCGACCGGTAGTGCTGCAGTAACTCGCACCGAGTCCGGAGCGACGTGACCGAATGATAGCACGTAAACGTGCACCAAGGCTTGAAGCGACTCGCCCGAAGCATCGCTTGTAACACGCTCCCAACCGCGTAGCGATGCGACCGAAGGATCGCAAGTAAACGTACGCCAGTACTTGGAGCGACTCGACCGGTAGTGCTGCAGTAACTCGCACCGAGCCCCGGAGCGACGTGACCGAATGATAGCACGTAAACGTGCACCAAGGCTTGAAGCGACTCGCCCGAAGCATCGCTTGTAACACGCTCCCAACCGCGTAGCGATGCGACCGAAGGATCGCAAGTAAACGTACGCCAGTACTTGGAGCGACTCGACCGGTAGTGCTGCAGTAACTCGCACCGAGCCCCGGAGCGACGTGACCGAATGATAGCACGTAAACGTGCACCAAGGCTTGAAGCGACTCGCCCGAAGCATCGCTTGTAACACGCTCCCAACCGCGTAGCGATGCGACCGAAGGATCGCAAGTAAACGTACGCCAGTTCTTGGAGCGACTCGACCGGTAGTGCTGCAGTAACTCGCACCGCGTCCCGGAGCGACATGACCGAATGATCGCAAGTAAACGTACGCCAGTACTTGGAGCGACTCGACCGATAGTGCTGCAGTAACTCGCACCGAGCCCCGGAGCGACTTGACCGAATGATAGCACGTAAACGTGCACCAAGGCTTGAAGCGACTCGCCCGAAGCATCGCTTGTAACACGCTCCCAACCGCGTAGCGATGCGACCGAAGGATCGCAAGTAAACGTACGCCAGTACTTGGAGCGACTCGACCGGTAGTGCTGCAGTAACTCGCACCGAGCCCCGGAGCGACGTGACCGAATGATAGCACGTAAACGTGCACCAAGGCTTGAAGCGACTCGCCCGAAGCATCGCTTGTAACACGCTCCCAACCGCGTAGCGATGCGACCGAAGGATCGCAAGTAAACGTACGCCAGTACTTGGAGCGACTCGACCGGTAGTGCTGCAGTAACTCGCACCGAGCCCCGGAGCGACGTGACCGAATGATAGCACGTAAACGTGCACCAAGGCTTGAAGCGACTCGCCCGAAGCATCGCTTG
Source organism: Eucera pruinosa (assembly GCA_028830335.1). Lineage (NCBI taxonomy): Eukaryota > Metazoa > Arthropoda > Insecta > Hymenoptera > Apidae > Eucera > Eucera pruinosa. Next base: position 22,009 of record JAMYCR010000410.1, read on the forward strand.
TAACACGCTCCCAACCGCGTAGCGATGCGACCGAAGGATCGCAAGTAAACGTACGCCAGTTCTTGGAGCGACTCGACCGGTAGTGCTGCAGTAACTCGCACCGCGTCCGGAGCGACATGACCGAATGATCGCAAGTAAACGTACGCCAGTACTTGGAGCGACTCGACCGATAGTGCTGCAGTAACTCGCACCGAGCCCCGGAGCGACGTGACCGAATGATAGCACGTAAACGTGCACCAAGGCTTGAAGCGACTCGCCCGAAGCATCGCTTGTAACACGCTCCCAACCGCGTAGCGATGCGACCGAAGGATCGCAAGTAAACGTACGCCAGTACTTGGAGCGACTCGACCGATAGTGCTGCAGTAACTCGCACCGAGCCCCGGAGCGACTTGACCGAATGATAGCACGTAAACGTGCACCAAGGCTTGAAGCGACTCGCCCGAAGCATCGCTTGTAACACGCTCCCAACCGCGTAGCGATGCGACCGAAGGATCGCAAGTAAACGTACGCCAGTACTTGGAGCGACTCGACCCGTAGTGCTGCAGTAACTCGCACCGAGCCCCGGAGCGACGTGACCGAATGATAGCACGTAAACGTGCACCAAGGCTTGAAGCGACTCGCCCGAAGCATCGCTTGTAACACGCTCCCAACCGCGTAGCGATGCGACCGAAGGATCGCAAGTAAACGTACGCCAGTTCTTGGAGCGACTCGACCGGTAGTGCTGCAGTAACTCGCACCGCGTCCCGGAGCGACATGACCGAATGATCGCAAGTAAACGTACGCCAGTTCTTGGAGCGACTCGACCGATAGTGCTGCAGTAACTCGCACCGAGCCCCGGAGCGTCGTGACCGAATGATAGCACGTAAACGTGCACCAAGGCTTGAAGCGACTCGACCGAAGCATCGCTTGTAACACGCTCCCAACCGCGTAGCGATGCGACCGAAGGATCGCAAGTAAACGTACGCCAGTTCTTGGAGCGACTCGACCGGTAGTGCTGCAGTAACTCGCACCGCGTCCCGGAGCGACATGACCGAATGATCGCAAGTAAACGTACGCCAGTGCTTGGAGCGACTCGACCGATAGTGCTGCAGTAACTCGCACCGAGCCCCGGAGCGACTTGACCGAATGATAGCACGTAAACGTGCACCAAGGCTTGAAGCGACTCGCCCGAAGCATCGCTTGTAACACGCTCCCAACCGCGTAGCGATGCGACCGAAGGATCGCAAGTAAACGTACGCCAGTACTTGGAGCGACTCGACCGGTAGTGCTGCAGTAACTCGCACCGAGCCCCGGAGCGACGTGACCGAATGATAGCACGTAAACGTGCACCAAGGCTTGAAGCGACTCGCCCGAAGCATCGCTTGTAACACGCTCCCAACCGCGTAGCGATGCGACCGAAGGATCGCAAGTAAACGTACGCCAGTACTTGGAGCGACTCGACCGGTAGTGCTGCAGTAACTCGCACCGAGCCCCGGAGCGACGTGACCGAATGATAGCACGTAAACGTGCACCAAGGCTTGAAGCGACTCGCCCGAAGCATCGCTTGTAACACGCACCGCGCCGCGTAGCGATGCGACCGAAGGATCGCAAGTAAACGTACGCCAGTTCTTGGAGCGACTCGACCGGTAGTGCTGCAGTAACTCGCACCGAGCCCCGGAGCGACGTGACCGAATGATAGCACGTAAACGTGCACCAAGGCTTGAAGCGACTCGCCCGAAGCATCGCTTGTAACACGCTCCCAACCGCGTAGCGATGCGACCGAAGGATCGCAAGTAAACGTACGCCAGTACTTGGAGCGACTCGACCGGTAGTGCTGCAGTAACTCGCACCGAGCCCCGGAGCGACGTGACCGAATGATAGCACGTAAACGTGCACCAAGGCTTGAAGCGACTCGCCCGAAGCATCGCTTGTAACACGCTCCCAACCGCGTAGCGATGCGACCGAAGGATCGCAAGTAAACGTACGCCAGTACTTGGAGCGACTCGACCGGTAGTGCTGCAGTAACTCGCACCGAGCCCCGGAGCGACGTGACCGAATGATAGCACGTAAACGTGCACCAAGGCTTGAAGCGACTCGCCCGAAGCATCGCTTGTAACACGCTCCGCACCGCGGAGCGATGCGACCGAATGATCGCAAGTAAACGTACGCCAGTACTTGGAGCGACTCGACCGGTAGTGCTGCAGTAACTCGCACCGCGTCCCGGAGCGACATGACCGAATGATCGCAAGTAAACGTACGCCAGTACTTGGAGCGACTCGACCGATAGTGCTGCAGTAACTCGCACCGAGCCCGGAGCGACGTGACCGAATGATAGCACGTAAACGTGCACCAAGGCTTGAAGCGACTCGCCCGAAGCATCGCTTGTAACACGCTCCCAACCGCGTAGCGATGCGACCGAAGGATCGCAAGTAAACGTACGCCAGTCCTTGGAGCGACTCGACCGGTAGTGCTGCAGTAACTCGCACCGAGCCCCGGAGCGACTTGACCGTATGATAGCACGTAAACGTGCACCAAGGCTTGAAGCGACTCGCCCGAAGCATCGCTTGTAACACGCTCCCACCGCGTAGCGATGCGACCGAAGGATCGCAAGTAAACGTACGCCAGAGATCGGAGCGACTCGACCGGTAGTGCTGCAGTAACTCGCACCGAGCCCCGGAGCGACGTGACCGAATGATAGCACGTAAACGTGCACCAAGGCTTGAAGCGACTCGCCCGAAGCATCGCTTGTAACACGCTCCCAACCGCGTAGCGATGCGACCGAAGGATCGCAAGTAAACGTACGCCAGTACTTGGAGCGACTCGACCGGTAGTGCTGCAGTAACTCGCACCGAGCCCCGGAGCGACGTGACCGAATGATAGCACGTAAACGTGCACCAAGGCTTGAAGCGACTCGCCCGAAGCATCGCTTGTAACACGCTCCCAACCGCGTAGCGATGCGACCGAAGGATCGCAAGTAAACGTACGCCAGTACTTGGAGCGACTCGACCGGTAGTGCTGCAGTAACTCGCACCGAGCCCCGGAGCGACGTGACCGAATGATAGCACGTAAACGTGCACCAAGGCTTGAAGCGACTCGCCCGAAGCATCGCTTGTAACACGCTCCCAACCGCGTAGCGATGCGACCGAAGGATCGCAAGTAAACGTACGCCAGTTCTTGGAGCGACTCGACCGGTAGTGCTGCAGTAACTCGCACCGAGCCCCGGAGCGACGTGACCGAATGATAGCACGTAAACGTGCACCAAGGCTTGAAGCGACTCGCCCGAAGCATCGCTTGTAACACGCTCCCAACCGCGTAGCGATGCGACCGAAGGATCGCAAGTAAACGTACGCCAGTACTTGGAGCGACTCGACCGGTAGTGCTGCAGTAACTCGCACCGAGCCCGCGAGCGCCGTGACCGAATGATAGCACGTAAACGTGCACCAAGGCTTGAAGCGACTCGCCCGAAGCATCGCTTGTAACACGCTCCCAACCGCGTAGCGATGCGACCGAAGGATCGCAAGTAAACGTACGCCAGTTCTTGGAGCGACTCGACCGGTAGTGCTGCAGTAACTCGCACCGCGTCCCGGAGCGACATGACCGAATGATCGCAAGTAAACGTCCGCCAGTGCTTGGAGCGACTCGACCGATAGTGCTGCAGTAACTCGCACCGAGCCCCGGAGCGACGTGACCGAATGATAGCACGTAAACGTGCACCAAGGCTTGAAGCGACTCGCCCGAAGCATCGCTTGTAACACGCTCCCAACCGCGTAGCGATGCGACCGAAGGATCGCAAGTAAACGTACGCCAGTACTTGGAGCGACTCGACCGGTAGTGCTGCAGTAACTCGCACCGAGCCCCGGAGCGACGTGACCGAATGATAGCACGTAAACGTGCACCAAGGCTTGAAGCGACTCGCCCGAAGCATCGCTTGTAACACGCTCCCAACCGCGTAGCGATGCGACCGAAGGATCGCAAGTAAACGTACGCCAGTACTTGGAGCGACTCGACCGGTAGTGCTGCAGTAACTCGCACCGAGCCCCGGAGCGACGTGACCGAATGATAGCACGTAAACGTGCACCAAGGCTTGAAGCGACTCGCCCGAAGCATCGCTTGTAACACGCTCCCAACCGCGTAGCGATGCGACCGAAGGATCGCAAGTAAACGTACGCCAGTTCTTGGAGCGACTCGACCGTAGTGCTGCAGTCACTCGCACCGAGCTACGGAGCGACTTGACCGTATGATCGCAAGTAAACGTACGCCAGTACTTGGAGCGACTCGACCGATAGTGCTGCAGTAACTCGCACCGAGCCCCGGAGCGACGTGACCGAATGATAGCACGTAAACGTGCACCAAGGCTTGAAGCGACTCGCCCGAAGCATCGCTTGTAACACGCTCCCAACCGCGTAGCGATGCGACCGAAGGATCGCAAGTAAACGTACGCCAGTACTTGGAGCGACTCGACCGGTAGTGCTGCAGTAACTCGCACCGAGCCCCGGAGCGACTTGACCGAATGATAGCACGTAAACGTGCACCAAGGCTTGAAGCGACTCGCCCGAAGCATCGCTTGTAACACGCTCCCAACCGCGTAGCGATGCGACCGAAGGATCGCAAGTAAACGTACGCCAGTACTTGGAGCGACTCGACCGGTAGTGCTGCAGTAACTCGCACCGAGCCCGGAGCAACGTGTCCGAATGCTAGCACGTCGACGTGCACCAAGGCTTGAAGCGACTCGCCCGAAGCATCGCTTGTAACACGCTCCTTATCGCGTAGCGATGCGACCGAAGGATCGCAAGTAAACGTACGCCTGTACTGGAGCGACTCGACCGGTGGTGCTGCAGTAATTCGCACCGAGCCCCGGAGCGACAGGTCCGAATGATAGCACGTAAACGTGCACCAAGGCTTGAAGCGACTCGCCCGAAGCATCGCTTGTAACACGCTCCCAACCGCGTAGCGATGCGACCGAAGGATCGCAAGTAAACGTACGCCAGTACTTGGAGCGACTCGACCGGTAGTGCTGCAGTAACTCGCACCGAGCCCCGGAGCGACGCGACCGAATGATAGCACGCACACCATCTCCTTGTGTT
>JAMYCR010000411.1:0-27029 GCA_028830335.1 Eucera pruinosa
GCTGGCTGGGATTCTCCCAATAGCGATAAAGATAGACGAGAGGAGGCAGATTTATGAGCGCCTTAAAGATAGAAGAAAAAAGAGGGGTATGATACACGGCACCGTACCGGAAATAAACGGTTGCTGATATTTATAAGGAAGAGAGACAAAAATCTATAAAGAGATGGCAATACGAGTGGAAAGGGCAGAGTTCGGGCAGCACACCCGGCTTATAATACCAAAGATTGAGCAGTGGTTGGGCTGGGGCCCACAGCTGCTGGACTACCGTGTCACCCAATTGCTAACGGGGCACGGTAGTTGCCGAAGTTATCTACACAGAATTGGCAGAAGCACCACTGCTTCATGCCCCATGTGTGAAGAGGGTGAGGACACTCCTTAACACGCCTTCATGGAATGCGCTGCCTTACGAAGGGAAAGGGCTGAGTTTACAAACAGGGGCGGTCCCCTAAGGTTAATCGGCTGATTTGCCTTTTGAAGGATAAAGATAAAAGAGGGCCAGTTATGCAATTTATGGTTCGGATCGTCAGTGATAGAATCAAAGAAGAAAATCGCCGGGAACAACAGTCCCAGATGATCACAAGAGTCCTAGGCGGGGGTCCTTCCCTAAACAAAGTATAAAAAGGGGTGCAGCTACATATTTTGTAGTCACCTCTTATAGTGAGTGCGTGCATAATGCCGCCTGTTTTAATACCTATGACAAACCTTTTTTTTTTATTTTTTCTTATTTATGTATTAAACTCTATTTATATTATATTATTTATTTTATATATATTACTTATATATATTTAATTATTATTTACAACATTATTTATTTTATTTATTTTATCTATCTAGATATGTATTTAACTTACTATTTCCGACAGTCTTTTATTTTATTTTACTTTTTCGCGGCGGCACCATCTGCTCTTGTGCATATTCATGATGTGCTTCACCCGGGAGGCGGGTACCGGGCAGGACCGTTGAAGAAATCCCCTTAATTGGGAGAATATCCGGGGGTCGTGACGAGGGGGGGTGGTGGGTTGTAAAAAAAAAAAAATAAAAGACCTGACGGAGACCTGGCGGAGACCTGTCGCAAACCTGACGGAGGCCGTGACGCAGACCTGAGGCAGGCCGTGACGCAGGCATGTCGCAGACGTACGCAGATCTGACGCAGACTTGGCGCAGGCCGTGACGCAGACGTGACGCAGGCCTGACGCATACCTGACGCAGACCATGCCCAGACATGACGCGGACCTGACGCAGTCCTGACGCAGGCCTGACGCAGGCCGTGACGCAGCCCTGACGCAGACACGACGCATACCTGACGCAGACCTAACGCCGACCCTTCGCATGCCCTGACGCAGACATCACGCAGAACCGACGCAGATCTGTCGCATATCTGACGCAGACCTGTCACAGGCCGCGGCGCAGACCGAATGCAGCCCGGAAGAGGGCCTGACGGAGACGTGGCGCAAATCGGACGCAGACCTGACGCAGGCCTGACGCAGACATGACGCAAGCCTTACGCAGACCTGACGCAGACCAGACGCAGACCTGACCCCGACCTGACGCAGACTTGTCTCAAGCCGCGGTGCAGACCTGATGCAGCCCTGACGAAGGCCTGACGCAGACGTGACGCAAACCTGACGGAGCCCTGACGCAGACATAACGCCGACCTGACGCAGACCTGACGCAGACCCGTCACAGGCAGTGACGCAGACCTGACACAAACCTGACATAGAGGAATCGCAGATCTGATGCAGACCTGACGCATGCCTGACGCAGACCTGACGCAGACATGGTGCAGAACTGGTACGCAGACCTGACGCATACCTGACGCTAGACGAAATGCAGACCTGACGCAGGCCTGACGCAGAAATGACGCAGACCTGACGGAGACTTGGCGGAGACCTGTTGCAAAACTGACGGAGGCCGTGACGCAGATCTGACGCAGGCCGTAACGCAGGCCGTAACGCAGGCATGACGCAGACGTACGCAGACCTGACGCAGACTTGTCGCAGACCCTGACGCAGACCTGACGGATTGCAGCGTTCCTGTACGTGTTCTGACCATAAAAAGATAAGATTGCTTGTGGTGAGCTCATTTGGGTGAGTCACAAAAATCGTTGCTATGTTACCAATGGCTCAAGGTCTTCAGCAATGCCTTCTTTTTTATGACTTCAGTTGTTTTATGGTTACTTCAGCAGTGGGTTGAAGTCGTTTTATTCTGATCGTTTATTAGGTTGCAACAAAACATAGCATACTATTTGCAGAATACGAAGCGACCATCAAATATCCGTCGAGAATTTAACACATAAATTTGTGCATTATATTATTACATTCTATATAATAAACGATAAAAAAATCGTATCTGCGTCTCTCAATTTCTAGCGTTTAGCAGCTATTTCAAATGACACAGTTTAAATGTCTCCTTGTAGACTTTAAGAATAAAAGCAACTGTAGCATTTTGATTTTTGCAATTATTTTTACATCAGAACTTCGTTTATTTGAAGCCAACATTTGAAATTTTAAATAAACACGAAGTTGTATAAGCAGAACGCATTTATACAGGGAGATAGTCATTTACTATTGACACAACTATTAATTAAAAACAATATGCATTCTCTAACCAGAATATAGAAAAAACACTGAAGGTAAGTGAGTTAATGATCTGCAGTATATTTTGAGTAAAACTAAAACATTATTGTATGTCCCATGTACATACACATTTTCACCAAAAGCCGTATCGTGTACCTACCTTAATTTATATTTATTTTAAATATCATACCACGCATACGAAAAACTTTTCCACGGTATGATTTACTCCATTTGAAAGAAAATAAAATAGGATTCTTATACACGGTGTATTGTTAAAATTTGACGATACATATGTATGTACGTACATTGTTTCAGTATTATAATTTCTCTGAACTCTTTCGATCTATGCAAACCAGAAAAATACGCAGTAACTATAATAAAAAAATAAAAGGATTCAAGTTTATTCGTCATTGAGAAGTTTTTTGTAATTTCTTGTGAACAGTGGCATTTTGATACCTCGCGAACGGCGTTCTTGAGGAGTCACTAACGAAACTAACGTACCGGCATAGAGTCAATTAATCTTGTACACCTGCCTATGAGTAATGATTCCCACGCTTTTTGCAAAAAGTTGTTCGATTCTTCTGTATTTTCTGGTTTTCGCTATTGTACAGTCAGTACAAAAAGTATTTGTACTCTACTATATCTTTGCATTTAATTACCACTTAACTAGATTTAACTATACCAAATTTGTTATCATTGAATGTAAATGAAATCACATTGAACAATGGAAAATTTACCAGAATTAAATCTGGTTAAGCAGTACTTAAATGTAAAGAAAGTGGTGTGCGAATACTTTTTTGTAGTCATTGTATATATTTTTCCACATCTATCCACAAGACCTCAATTTTAATACATTAATAACCTTTTCCGAGAAAAGTCATTTGGCACACAGGTTTTTGTATATAGCAACAATACCTCCCACACAATATTTAAATAGACAAATCGGTTCATAATCACATCTATACAGTGAACTGAATCCACTACCACATTTTACTGTTGGCTTGATGCAATTCCGCCGATACTTTTGTTCAACAGGACATCGAACATATGTGTTACTGTCAGATTGGAATTTATTAAACATACAATTAGATTCATCTGTAAACATCACTTTCGACCACTGTTCTCTCATTCAATACAAATGAGTTTTCACGAATTCAATTCTAGCTCGCCTATTTTTTTCGAAAATGAATGGCTCCTTTCAGTTCTTTTAGACTAAGATCATTTAAACCACGACGAACAGTTCTGACATATATTTGCTTATTAGGATCTGATAAAATTACCGCACAGATGTTCACTGCTAAATCTACTAAATTTATTAGCCTCCGATAAATCATTTATCTCCCTATCGCTTCTAGAGTCTGTTTTTTTAGATTTTACTTTTCGAAGAATATCTTTGACTGTTCTACGACGATTAATATGCTGCATTGCTTGATAACAAGCAATGCCAATATTCTTAACAGTCGTCTCTTAGCTGTTGAGCTGATCGGACGTATTTATAGAATTCGCGAGTGCCACTGTGTTGTGCGACAGTGTACTGCCTTAGCGTTAGTGAATAGTGAATGGTGGGCTGTGTTTACACACAGTGGTTCTCATACTCAACTCATGAGTAGTGATTGTGATTCCACTATCAAGACTTATGAGTACAGGTGCCCTAACATGGAAACCAATAACCTGACTGATATAAATACACCATACCACCAACCCTTACACTCAACAATCTCCTACGGTTCAGCTATAAAGAACTCGATTTTTCCTAGCAAGGAACAAGCTATTATAATTGACGCAGTTGATGGTTTTACCATGTTAGATTATGCACAGGCAATCGCTAATATCACTGGTTCCAATGCTATTCGGTTCGCCTCACGTATATCTAACGGTCGAATCTGCATCTACCTGGATACCGCCAAAAATATTCTTACCAATCATCCAAAACTACTAATCAAGAACACCTACACGACTGTTAGACCTCTATGAAATCCACCAAGAAGAATTATATTATCTAATGTTTCGCCATCAATCCCTCACGAACACATCGAAAGCGTCCTTGAGAAGAACAACATTAGAATGACATCAAAGATGTCGTTCATTGGAGCAAGTATTCAAGGCGTCGGCTTCACTCACGTCATGAGCTTCAGATGACAGATCTTTGTTAATCCCGAAGATGCTTTTAATATTTCTGATTCTTTTCTTATCACCCACGACGATACACAATACTAAATCTTTGTATCTACAGACAAAGTTCGCTGCTTTGCATGCAAACAAGAAGGTCATGTAGCGAACCAATGTGACAAAGCTATTAAAATAACAACACCTAGCAGCTATGAATACATAGTCACATTCGAGATTAATAATAACAACGTAGATCTCCAAAAAATTCCACAAAACGACCACATTCCTCACAGTGACAATCAACCTGAAACTTCTCAAGAAACAAATAATAAGCAATACAAATAATAATAGGAAAACTCTCAAAATTAACAATATCAGTGAAATGATAGAGCTCGCTAATGGTAAAATAGACAATCCGGAATCAAACTACCCACTAAATCTACTTCAACTAACCAGTTTCTTAGAAAACTCATTCGGAACTGAAAACACAGATGAAGTAGCTCTGGAATATACGCACGATACAACAGTATTAATAAAAATGCTAACGGAAATCTACCCACTACTCAAGGAACGCAGTATCAAAAACAGAATTCGCAGGACGATCAGAAAACTCAAGGACTACTTAAAAACTAATCCACCATCACTGACAGACATCACTATTTCACTCCTTTCTTCTCCTGCATCGACCGACTATGAATCGGATGCTTATCTTAATGATTAACATTAACACCACGAATAAACACCTATCATCATTGTCAACTAAGTACTAAACAAACACCAATTTGTCAATAACTATCTTACAATGGAACATAAACGGTTTTTTCCTCGAAAACTATATGCCAATGTAAAAAACAGCCATGGACCAACTTTTTAGCTTCCCTAAGCAAATCTACTCCTTCTAAAGGAGTGTGGAATAAAATAAAAGCTATTCGAGGATCTAGACGTAAATCTAAAGCTATTGTACCAATTAGACCTGATAACTTAATTATTTCAGATAACAAAGAAACCACCAATTTGTTTGCTGAAGCATTTGCTAAAAACTCTAGCGACTCAAATTATAACAGCGATTTTCATACTAACAGAACATACTACGTGAACTCTATATCCATCTCCAATACAATCCAATACAACGCAGACGAATTAACGTCAATAAATGAACCTTTCAAGATTGAAGAACTAGGTAGCATCATTAACAAATTTAAAAATACCAGCCCTGTTCCGGACGGAATACCTAATATTCTGATCCCTAACTTACCAAAAAGTGGAATTGAATACCTACTTATGATCTATAACTTTATATGGAGCAACGGAGTTTTTCCAACCTCATGGAATGAAGCCATAGTGATACCAATTGCCAAGCCTGGAAAAAACCCTACTTCACCAGATAGCTATAGGCCCATATCGATACACTTTTTAAACTTATGGAGAAGCTAATTAATCGCCGACTAAGGTAGATCCTGGAAATTAATAAAATAATTTCTCCTTACCAAAGTGGATTTAGACCTTTTCACTCCACAACGGACCAGCTAATAAATATTCAATCGTTCATATGTGACAGTTTATTGAACAGACAACACACTGTTCTAATTTCCATGGACATTGTGTTAGTGTCCAGCACTAATATTCTTTATGACACGGACGTGCCTAATTGGCTATTTTTGAGATTTAGGAATGATCGTTACAGCCGGCATGCAATTTAGATTTACCTATTTCTTGGCGAGCAAAGGCCCTGTTTACTACTGAGTTTTAGATATCCGCGTTGCTCGTCCTCAATAGTTGAAGACGTGTCATAAACAGGGAAAGCTCCGACGGGTACCCTGACATCTGTTTGTAACGGTACAGAAGCCGCGGTCAAAAAGTATCTGTAGGAACCTTCGCCGCGTTGTCAGATATCGCCACCAACCCCCTCCCACACATAGGGCCCATGGTGACTCTCTTCCCCAGGATAGTGAGCCCAGGGCGCAAGGGAGGATGCAGCCAGTGAAATTCGACTTGTTGATTGGTAATTGCCAAAACATTAAGAGAATCAATCAGCAAGCAGTAGCAAAAAGAGGAGGGATGGCAGCTTCGCGAAAAGACGAAACAGACAGATCTGAACAAGACTTCTCCGCGTACACCTCGTGGTAGAACCAAATCCCGAGGCGAATAAAATATTAGTATGGACAGACCCTAAATAGACAGCGTACCGGAATTAAAACGATACAGTCCACTTTGTCTTGTGAACATTCAATCCATACTTGGATACAGTAGTCTCCGTAGTCTTAGTTACATTCGATATCGCACGCATTCACAATCAACGGTATTCCAGGCGTGAACACATTGAAAAAGCTTATGACATGGTTTGTAGGAAGAGAGTTATTAAAATTCTTGAACTTTTAGGTTTCCAGGGAAACATACATATTTTTATCAAAAACATCCTCAAAACGAGTAACATAAGAGCTAAAGCAAATAGTACCTTATTAGAACCGAAACTCATCGAAAACGGCTTACCTCAAGGTTCAGTATTGAGTGTCACATTGTTCTTACCAGCGATAAACGAAATTGCATCTGTGATAAAGGCTCCAGCCAAAGGTCATATATTTGCAGACGATCTAACCATTCTATATAAAGGTAAATCTCCGTATACAACTAAAAAATTCCATCAAGACTCTACGCTTAAGAATGAATGCAACTCGCGACTTAACATCCTCAAAATAATAGCGGCATACTCCTGGGAAGCCGATAAGCAAACTCTAATGAACACATATAAATCCATTATTTGACCCAAACTAGATTACGGGTCAATCAACTATGGATCAGCAAACAATACCGTTCTATATCGATTGGTCCCCCTCCACAGCGCTGCATTAAGAATAATATCTGGAGCATTTAGAACCAGCCCTATCTACAGCATACTAAAAGATATAACTGAACCAACTTTACAATTTAGAAGAAAACAACTCTGTGGAGCCCAAGTAGCTAAAATCTCAGCTACTCCCATCAAGCCGTCACATTCAAATACATTTTCATACCGAAATATTAATAAATACACAAAATATCAAAAATGTCCAAATCTTTTTTTTACAAAATTCACAAATATCAAGAGGAATTACAACTTAAAATTTCCTCCTCCAGCTTGCGAAGATTGCCTACAGTGTCACCTTAGACGATCCAACATATCGAAATAAATACATCTTTATTAAAGCATCCAAAACAGGACACACCGCCAGAACTCTTCCATGTTGAACAGCGGAAATTCTCGGCAAACATCAAAACTACCAATACATCTACACAGATGGATCAAAAACAATTATTGGCACAGGTTATGCAGTCTTCTCCTCAGAATTTTTCGTTAAAGCCAAACTCCCAGACAATACATCAGTCTACATTGCTGAACTAACCGTCATCTACCAGACCCTTAAAATTGTCCTCGACAAAGCTTACCAAAATACTTTAATACTTACAAACTCCAAAAGTATAACAACAGTTATCAAAAATCCAGAATCAAATAATGAAATTGTACTACATCTTCGAAACCCACCAAGAAATCCTTGAGAATGGTAATAAAATAAAAGTTATTTGGATCCCTGGTCACGTAGGAATAATTGGCAATGAAAAGGCCGATCAATTTGCCAAAAAAGTAGCAAACTCTCAATGGATAATTAATGAAGGCAAATTACACTTAGAACATCTGATAAGAGAAATTAAAAATAAACTGAACTCTCAGTGGGAAGACGAATGAAAACAAAAGGCTCTTAATCACATTAAAAATACCACCGACAATTTCTTCGAGGACCTGAAAACGACCTTCACTCTACTGAGATGAGAACAAGTGGCCATCTCAAGAATTAAAATTGGTCACTCCAGAATTACTCACTCCTACATATTATCAAAAACACCAGCTCCCCAATGTGAAAATTGTGGCTTTATAATGTCCATAGACCATTCAATCCTCCACTGTACTAAATATGACCTTCACCGTAACAAATATAAATTAGAATTTTCACTCAAGGACAACTTAGAAAACAGTAAAATGCAGGACTTACTTTTTATAAAGGATACCAAACTGATAAAACAGATAATGTAATCTATACCTGCCCTTTGATGTCGCTAATAACCTTGTAATTGACGTGACAATAAATAGAAAAGAAAAAAAATTTCTTAATTCCTTAGAAATCTTCCCGTCGGGTTTTCCAGATTTACGAAGCAATTCATTATAACGACGTTGTTCGTGTGTAATTTTTCTGCCCCTATTCATCTTGGTCGCTTACAATAAACTTCCAACTACCTCACCTGTTCAACAGATACTGACAAAAGTTGTTTTCAAAGTTGATATTTCAACTTATGTCACTGCTATCACTATGTACATAAGTAAATCACTGCCCTACAGGCAGCAATTTAAAAGAAAGTAAATAAAAATATCGTTAACTTCTTGGAATGGAAAAATCTTCATTGGAACTTCATAACTGAAGGTTTAAATTTTACAGTAATATAGTTTAGATATTTTTACAAGTTTTCCGAGACAATATACACAATTTAGAAATGAAAATACGACTTGTACATAAGTAAATGGATAAGCAAAATTACTCATGACATTGACTTTAAAAATATGTCTCTTGAAATTGGTGAGATCAACAATTTTATAAATAATTACTAAAATTAATAGAGATATTTGAAACGTATGATAGTGTAATTTACTTTTCGTACGAGTGTGTAAAAGTGATTTTATCTGTGAAAGAACAATGGCAACAAATTAATAATTTCGAATTTCTCTGCTAGCAAAGCTACCGTTATAAACACTTAACGTGACAAGCAAAATTATAATATTGGAGCAACTACAATGAACTATTCTGGTTAAAGCTTGATATGAAAAAACTTTACTGTCACTTCCAATTGATTATTTGACATAGGACTATCCTTTTTCAAATTACATATATTAGGTACTAGTGTGTAATATTCGATATTTGATTACTTCTACCTTCCATTTTATCACATTCTTCTACAATTAATACAAAATTCAAACATGAACTCTTTTCATGACTGCTGTTATAATAAATATTTAAACCAAGTATTGTTTTAAGGCGAGTGCAAGTCGAATATCCATGACCGCATTGCCGATTATTATGATCAGGTGATGAAAAATTTATAATTTATGTAACATAGACTCACAGGACAAAATCCACGAGAAGACGGCAACTCAATAATTATTTCGTAGATCGGTCATCATCCAAAGCAAAAAATAATACAAAATTAATATTTATAATATTTGATATACATATTATATTTGGAGATATACATATTTATACTTATACATATAAATCTTTATTTTTAAGTAATATTGAATTGTACATGTATTCTTCGGAACATGGTAATATACTTATGTAAGTAGATTCGAGATTCTTAGAATATACAGATATATTATTTTAATAATCATTTTTGTACGTATTGGGTTCCAATGCTGACTATTTTCGAACATTGCTTTTCACATACGAAACTTTATATACTTATGGATATAATAAAGTGTATTGTATTATACATTTATGAAATATTGTGATAGTCATCGAAAGAAAAAATACATAAAATACATTTACAAATTCCTAGAAACTAATTCAAACTATAAATAACAAATTATTCATATTCTGTTGACACCACAATCAGTCATTATTCTCGTGTAGTGGTGCACGTACTAACTCAAAAATCTTCTATAATACAGCTCAACATTTATCTACGACAGTAGTTTCTCTTATACACGCATTTGCAGTGCACGCAAATCGGGTAAACTATATATACACAACCAGCGTGGACTACGGACACAGCGGTAGATCTCTCAACAAATTACCGAAGGGTACCACCCATTGGCAGCCGATGAATTCTTTCCCCATCGATTTATACTCGCAACGTATGGTAGCGTTACAGATGAAACTGCCTCCAGAAAAGCAAAATACCCAACATAAAAAATAAATAAACGTGGAAGAGAAAATTATTGGAGAATATGCAACGTGTTTCATTTAAAACAACCATGTTAAATATTGTTAGAATTATTCATACATTTCTAAATAATTGCTACTAAAAATATTTCAAGTAACTGTTATACGCTTTCAAGGGGGTCATGGTTTGACATAAATAGTTTTCTAGATAACAAAAAACAATTAGTGTAGTTTCTGTACAAATAAAACAAGATAATAATTCATAAATATTATGGTGATCTATGGTGAGTTGTATAAAATGTTGGTTGACACTTGGATGTGGTGATGCTAGCAGAAGCAATATTTAACATTACTCTAACAATAAGTGCAACTCCGTTGTCCTCCATTTCCTCGAAAAAAGGCGAGCTTAGGCGGTTTAAAAGAAGCACATAACTGCATTTGAGCGTGATTAAAGTGTTTTTTAAACACAATCCTTCCAGGAATATAACGACGATGTAAACTTTTCTAATTAATAATAATCCGATTTCTGCCTTGAAAGGGCTTATTTTAATAAAGAAAAGCCTGCATGCAATTATATTCACCTTCAACGAACAGAAATAAAATTATAAAAATCTTTTGAGCAAAACATTGTTATCGTTCGTCAATTTCTACAGTCGAGCAGCGGATGGTTTGAATTCACGCTTGAGTACCTTTTGTAAAGCTTCCTGATTTTGATCACAGCCGGTACTCGAGTATTTCAGGAACTAAAACGTACCACAAAGAATCTACCATTAGTGCAACTTATGGTTCGAAGACCTGATGATTCGCACTTCGGCGAGCATCACTACCTATAGATCGTAATAAATATAAATTTAATTTATTTAGAATGAAGATCTGCGAATGATGTAAGAATATACGTGAAATTTCGTAAGAGATTTAGCCATTAAACATTATTTGCACCACAGAGGACGCAAGTGGAGTATTAGAATTTTTTGCAAAATTACAGAGTCGCATTTTCATTGACATAAAAGAAATCTACGGTATTTAAGAATCAAATTTATTTAAAACCCATTTATTTTCCTACAATTTTTAAAACTTTTCATAATTCATAAACATCAAGTACTGGAAATCTCCTAAACTTTAATACCTAATTCAAACTTCGTAGTATTCTTTCAATATCTACAATAAACATTTTTCACAGAACAGAAATACAGAAAAGAAGATCGATTCGTCAAGCTAATCGGCGAAACGAGAACGAATAAATCGTAATTTTAATGGGTAAGATAAGAGACAAAATGAAATAAAGAAAACGAAGGAAAGATAGATACACAGAAAACTTAAGCAGGTTGATTGAAATGCAGAGGAACGGAACAAGGATCCAGAAATATGGGCACTCGCTTTTCTCGCCCCCTATTTCGATGAGTAAATTGATTGCCACCGGAAAATTAAAGCTAGCAACGGGAATCGGATCCAGCATCGCCAGGAAACCAGCCACTTCGTATTAATCTCGGCCAATTATCGATAAACGGTCGCAGACTAATTATCCGTGATTCATCATTTCGGCGTTCGCCTGATGTCGATAAAAAGAATATCGATAGTCCGTTCGGNGTTGTTTGAATAACGAGCCACATGCGTGATATATATTGCGGGAATTTTATTAATAGGATGAAGGGACGAGCATTATTGTCCATACAAAGCAAAGCAAAAATAATAGTCCAGTATTTACTAATTATTTGTGGTGCCTTTGTTCCACTACAAGCTCAAAAATCACACCAAGTGTGTTTGAAGTTCGAATAGCCCGACGCGTAATTCACTGAGAAGAATAAGGAAGTGCAATTAATTTTCACTTGCGATAATCTCAATTTCACTTTTGTGACTAGAATACGGCACAATGTAACTATATTGTATTCATAAATAAATGGATGGTACGATAAATATATTTATAAACGACACAAAATATATACCACTATTTACGCTTCTATTATAAATTGGGGGCTGAGTGGAAAAGTGGTCTAAGTGATGAAATGTTCATTTTGCGGAAACAATACATAAAGTTACACGTCATTTTAATAAAATTACATATTTCTAAGGGATAAAACATATTACTAAGTATACTCAGGAGTAGTTTAGAAATATAATCGTGAATCTTTTTTTGTAATGACTTTTCTGTATGCTTTTCACTTTCTTGTAGACTTATCGCAATTTTTTCAAGAAATGCGCTTAGACCACTTTTTCACTCAACCCCTCATATTATAATTATAACGTGAAACGCGACCTGTAGAAGAACGGCATGGTACCGTGACTCACGTAACACGAGAATGTTTTTGCAATTTAAAGCTGAGTACAGCATTTCCAACAGGTATTACGGCTCGATCGCGAAGAAGAATTCTGAAATCTCTCTTCGAGGCAATGAACAGTTACGACGAATCATCAGTTACGTGAACGCATTGCCTAAGAAATTAGATTCTTAGACAACTCGCCCAGTGTATTACCGCCGTTTGCGCCTGGAAGGCGATCCAGTAACTAAGCTGTTTCACCTAATTGCCTGCTAGTTAGTCTAGTAGCGCTCGACAAACTATCGCACATTTTTGCATTAACCAATATCGGTACTACGACAATCTCGAACAAAGTGTGCATGTGTGTGGTATTTTTGATGGATTATGTTATTTGTGTTAGCAATTCTGGAAAGTTATTGTTTCGTAAAGAAGGATAGCTTTTTTCAATAATGTGCATTTTTTTATTATGGGAATTATTATAGCGAAAATAGCTAACAATGAAATAGTATAGACTTCTGTAAGGAAGAATTTATTATAGTGTTCCAGAACTGTTTTAGAAGTAGGATTTTTTTAAATATTAATTACGAAAGTAAAAATTTCTATTAAAATCTCTTTAATTCAATAAACAGTATTTTTTGTATATGTTATTTTTCAATAAAAAACATACGAATTAATGATTAATGATTAATTAGCTTTCTAAAGTAATTACATATTTCATGAATTATTCATTAAATGTATGTTATTCTTTAAGAGAACAAATTTATATTACAGTCTGCCTGATTTAGAAACAAATCTTTAACCATAAAGTGACCGATCACATTTATAAGACAGGAAGATTCTATTTTGAATAAACATAGTACACATAACCCACTTATTTCATTTTAAACATATACTGTTTATACTTATCTAACTAATTTATGTTTGACAATATTATACTAAATTTAATTGATTCATCATCTATTTTATTTCTTTAATAAAATTTAATCAATATAAATCTACATGTCTAAGTATAAAGCTATTCACTATTAACACCTTTCCATGCACAATTACTTTCGAAATTAAAATCGTTACACAAAATTAGCCACATAATGTTTAAACAAAAATAGTCTCTTAACTCACTTACATACAGTTCTCTAAGCCTCTGAACAGTTGGATGGCTGATAGTTTGTGGAGAAGGTAAATGGCGAAGGTGAGTTATTTCGGACCTGCACTAAATTTGTTACAAAAAAAATTAGTAGAACTTCGGTAAGCGAGAATCGAACAACCCGGAATCTTTGATTTGCAAGCCACGATCCAGTGCTTGCAGTCACATTATCTTGTTACGTGCAGAGGTCCCAATTCTGTACTTATAGAATACTTTACAACTTATTCCTAAAATTGTATTTTCTTATAAAAATATTGCACTACTATATTGATATAACTATAATACTATACTACTATTGGCGTCAGGTTGCATGACTGCAGACATAAATCAAATCAAATCGAAACACATCAAATTGCTAGTCCTCAAGACAGTAGTCATGATGGCAGATCCACCTTCGCTGACGTAATGTTGAAAGACCGAGATAGATATGGCCGTGGAAGATGTATGTGCCTGCGTTGTGATTGGTCAGAGTCTCTGTAGTAAGGGGATATGAACATCGTTCGATTCTGAAGCTGTAGCGTTGTGCTGAAGATTTCGGCTACGTCTTCATATATCGACACGTATATGAGGCGTCGAAACTTCACTGGTCAAAACGATGTTAAAAGTCATCAAGGGTATAACTTTACCACGAATAAATTTTATTTTACTATTGTTGAAAAACTTGAAATAATAATTTTGCAGTATTACGTACCATACAATAAACAAGAATTTTATAGTTTTTACGCAGGTAACATTAAATGATAATAAAAACTGCGAATTATATTTGCTCATATTGTTTCTAATAATAGCTTTTAAGAGTTAATATTACACCTTTTTTCGCAAACAAATTAATTTGCATCCGCCCTTCTTGCCATGGAAAGAAATCACTATAAAAAACAGTATGATTTAAAAAAAAATCATGTCATGCCTCGGCTCTTCGAGGATCGAATCGGAGAGATCGAGAATTGGGTCGAAAGCACTTCTTACCTGCCAGACGATCCGGCCTCCGCTTTCGTTTTCGTGAACGTTCGCTGAATTCTCCTAAATCGACAAAATTACGAATAGATGCGTATTCGAAAGTGCGCGTATGCACGACAGGCAAAGAGAAAGAAAAAGGAAAGAAGGGGATAAATCGGGGTGAAAAACGTCGAGTCGAACCGCGCGATCGAGTAGAACACGCCGGTTGCCCTGGGAGACGTAGCTTATTGCCCGCTGATTGTTGATGAGCACAGGGCAAGCTGAAACTGCCCGGAGGGGCAACCGCTTGGAGTGGTGTGGGAGCAAAGTATTGTTTGCGTGGCTTGAACAATTCAACGCCGGAAAAAAGCGGCACACGCCTCGTGATCTTTTTTGTTTGGTCGCGGACTAAATCAGGGATATGCAGTGAGTATTAAATTGCCTACCGTTTAGTATGCTGTACAGGATGCTCTGCTAGTAGGATACTGGATCTGTAGAAATACTATGGCTAGAAAACGCTATTACTTCTTGACTTTCGTTTGAAAGTCAATAAGAAAAGGCAGCTATAAACAGAAATCCCCAACCTGACAGAGTATCCAATTTTTTTTACAATTTTTATATACATACAGTTACATATAATTTCGAATGTAAAGAGCCAAAGTATGAGGAAGCGCCGCAGGTACAAGATAACAATTTTCTATCAGTTAAAATTTTCATAATACTTTAGGAGGGAAAATCTTCAATTCAAGTACAATCGGTTAAAATTATGTAAAAATTATAAAAAATTGTCTAATATATTATGTTTACTCGGTGTTAAAAAAGGAAATTGTCCACAATTTTATTCCTTTCTTCTTTTTTTTTTTTAAACATATTCCATTCTTATTAGTATTTTCCTTTATAAGACTATTTGTTTAATGGAGCAGTGTGTTAGAGATCTCCACTGCTCGTTAACGGAGGTTCGCATATTGATGGAGAGGGTTTGAATTATCTTCAGAGAGTTTTTATTGGTTGGCCGACGGTTTCTGGTCGGCCTTTTTATTTTTAAAATAGAACAAACGAAAAAAACTCAAATATATCTAAGAAAAAAACAAAAAAAGTAGAAAAGAACTCCGCTATTGCGCGGGTCTTGGCCTCTTATTCTTTGGTCGTTTCGGTTGCCTGAAACAAAAGAACGGCGGTGCAGTTATAAAGAACTACGTAACCGAATGCGTTCTAACACGAGTTCTGTTCGCACTCGCCGTGCAACGAAGATCGTGCTGGGCAGGGAACAGAATCTCTCTGCAGAATGCAGGTAGAGGAGTGGACTTTATTATCGACGTTCTTCAAACGAGAACGGAGCCAATCGGAGAGTAACTTACTCCTGGCATCTAATGCTTAAACATTCGGTTGCCTCGAACGGGTCACCGCTAGCGGAGGTCGTAAATCTCCAGAAGGTTGACTCCGTAAGCGGGGAGAATCACGGCTACTGGGAATAACTAGTCTCTGTGGGCCGATGACGGCAGTCTATCTCAACTATCCGTTCTTCACACGACGCGAAATGCGAAGTGTAGAGAATCAGAAGTGTGGCACGAAGCACTAAACGTGTTCGAATACCCCTTGTAAACTCCCGATCTCTTTGGCACTACCAAACGTGGAGGCCGAAAACACTGTGCGCGGGCGTGTAACTCAACGTTCTTCAAACGAGACGTGGTCACAGCACACTTCCAACGGATTCCGTTTTCTAATAAGGAAACTTTCTCACGTTGGCATGGAGTGAGGAGTGCACAATCAATCGGTAACTCACAGAGAATGATCTCCGTTGCCCCGATGTCGAATAGCAACTCGTATAGAACTCGAAGCGAATTAAAGAATCCGCTAAGTTCAATTGCAATTGTCGTATAAGACGACTATCGCAAAATGCGTACTGCTCTCGGCGATCTCGTACGGTAACTTTGTACTACTATCAAGCCGATGGAAGAGCAGATCGCAAGGAAAGGCAAAGGATTCTGAATTCGACACTTCGGTAGTCAAGCGTTACCACTTTATTCTCACCGAAGTGGAGCTGTCAAATTCGATGCGCGCGCAGCGAGCTACTCTGTGCGACTGGAGCTCGTTGACTCACGCAGCTGTTCGCGGCGCTGTCACAGCGCTAATCTACTATCCTTATTTGTCTAACTCTTCTTCCCCCTCTCTAATGCTCTCGCGTCCGGCGCGTTTCAAATTGACTTTTCAAATCGACGGAGGCCCAACCGACTCCGCAGATACACGTTAACAAATCGCAACAAGACCGTAAATAAACAAGGTCGTCGTCGCGGTATTTGTTCGATCCGTATACGAGCTAAAACTATAATTAGACACGTACACCAACCGAACTCGTGTTTCGCGACCGTTGAATAATTTCGGGAAAATGTAACGTCTTTTAACACTATTAGTATTGAAAAGTACATTATAGTTAATAAAAGTTAATACAAAAATTAAGATTCCGTTTCAAACAGTAAGGAAGAAACTGCTAAAAAACAAAAGATACAAGTTTGCTTGAGGATGGACAGACACATAGAACATGCATATGTATTAAGTTCAGATAAATTCTTACATCGTATGAATAGGATTTTCCAGGATTTACGTAATTCTACATTATGAAAATTCCAATTTAACGTGAAAACGAAAAAACCGTAAAATAGTTACCTCCCAAGGAGCCTAACACTGGGACAAAAATTTATTTTAACCTTTCCTCCATAGTGGCTCCAATAGGTTTTAAAAATTGCATTATTATAATCATATAATAACTATGCCAATAAAAATGTGATGTGAGGCCATTTATATATTGGAATTTGATTTATTTACATCAAGTTCCATTTGTTGATTATTATTATTATTATTACTATTTTTTTTTTTTTTTTTTTTTTATAGAGAGACGGAAAATTCTTTATGCAGACCACCCGGAGTTACTCTCCTGGGTGGTACTGTAGGACTCCCCTAGGGAAGGTGACCCTAGGGTATACCTACTAAAAACCGTCTCTCTTACCCCACGTCGACCCGGTCCGGGTTCCTCCGTGACATTACGTCGGCCCGAGACGTGGGCTTTAGCACACGCTGCACCTGCGCCGCGACCGCTTCCCATTGCTGCTGCCCCAGCAGCATCACTCCGACGACGTTGTCCGGAGTGATGCTACCGACCTGGGCAGGAAGCATCTCCGTAATTTCCGCGAAGCGGTCGCAGGCGAAGAACGTGTGTTGCACATCGTCCCGCTCGGCACCGCAATACAAGCAGTTTTGAGACCTGATCTTCCCCAGCCTGAACAGGTACGAGCGGAAATACCCGTGACCTGTCAGGAACTGGGTGAGGTAGAAGTCTACCTCATCGTGGGACCTTTCGGTCCAAGGAGTCAGGTCCCTTATTACCCGGTGCGTCCACCGGCCAGCCTCCCCGCGATCCCAGCGCTCTTCCCAAAGGCGTCGCGTCTGGGCGCAGGCGTGGGACACGGCTTCGGCCTGCCCGACCTCGGAGGAGCGTTGAAAGTTTTCTTCCCGCTCGAGTGCCAGCAGGTGGATAGGGATAACCCCAGAGACCGCCAGCACTGCTAACTCCGAGACTGTCCGGTAGCTGCATGCCACGCGTAGCGCACACTGGCGCTGAACGCTTGCCATGCAGCCACGATGCTTCCGGATCTGGAGGGCATCCGCCCATACTTCAGATACGTACAACATAACGGACTGGGCCGCCGTGAAGAGCAAACGTCTCTTGCATGGCTTAGGGCCGCCCACGTTGGCCATTAGTCGGCTCAGCGTCGCGGTCACTTTTGCCGCCTTCGCTGCCACCCTTCGCGCATGTTCCCCGAAGGTGAGCTTGTTGTCGAGCGTCACCCCCAGGTACTTCGCGGAGGGCTTCGTCTCGACGACCTCGTCGCCGACCATCAGCGGGACGATGGTGGGGACTCGTTTCCTGTCAGTACGACGATCTCCGTTTTGGAGACCGCCAACTGCAGGGCGTGGTCCCGCATCCATCGTTCGACCCTGGACATGACCTGGTTCAGCTTGAGCTGCGCAGGGTCCATGCTTCGAGCCGTGATGACGGCGGCGGACGTCGTCGGCGTGGCCGACTAGGAACGCCTCGTCAGGCATCGTCACGCTGAGCAGGCTGTCGTACGAGACGTTCCGGAGGTCTGGGCCCAGGTCCGACCCCTGCGCGGCACCGGCAGTGATCGGCCTCTTACGGGTACCTCCCTCCGTTTTCGTACAACAGCCATCGGTCTTTCAGGTAATCTCCTAGCAACGCCAGGAGATATCCCGGTACCTGAAAGCTCCGTAGAGCATCCAGCATGTCTGTCCACAGTGCCGTGTTGAACGCGTTCCGTACGTCCAGTGTTACCAGCAGGACGACGGGTCTCGCAGCGTGACACACCGTATTGGCCCGAGCCACGGCTTCGATCCCGCGCGAGATCGCGTTCGCGGTGGACCTCCCCTTTCGGAAGCCGTACTGGCTATCCGAAAGGTCCCCGGCAGCCGAGACGGCCTCCAGCAGGCGCGGCTTCAGCAGCCCCTCCATCAGCTTACCCGCTGTGTTTAAAAGACACAGCGGTCTGTAAGACGATGGAGAGTCTGCCGGCCCCTTGCCTTTGCTGACCAGCGCGAGTCGCGCAACCTTCCACTGCGCAGGAAACACGCCCGTACGGAGACAGGCGTTGTACAAGCGCAGTAGAAGGTGCGGGCACCTCTCAGCAACCACCATCAGGGCCTCCGGCGGGATACCGTCCGGCCCTGGCGCTTTTCGCGTCTTCATCGTTTTCACCGCGGCGGAGATTTTCTCCGCGGTGAACATAGGGGGCTCCTCCCTACTCGTCGGGACGCGATCGTCGCGCCTCTCCGGGTCGGCATGGAAGAGCTCGTCCACTATGCGATTCATACTCGACTACTACGACTACTATGATTCTACTCGCGGACGCCCCACCGAGCTTCCGGGTGACGAGCTTATAGCCCAGTCCCCACGGATCCCGGTTGTGGTCGTCGCAGAGCGCCTTCCAGCAGTGGGCCTTGGCCTGCTGGTTGGCTCTGCCTAGGGCCTTCTTGGCCGCCTTGTGGCGCGCCGCGGAATCGGCTGCCTCAGGCCGATTCCGGGTACGCTGCGCGCGTCTCAGCAGCCTCAGCGCCTCCCTCCGCAGGCTCGCGATCTCGTCGCTCCACCAGAACGCCTGACTTATCCCTTTCCATGGCCTCCTACGGGGCATCGCCGCGTCGCAGGCCTTTTGGACCAGGAGGATGGTGCCGTTGGCCAGGGCCTCGGCTACGTCCCGATCCTTCGGGCCTGTGGGGCTCGATGGTACACCCCCCATACTACTGCGAAGATGTCTGGCGAGTAGGTCCCCGTCCATCTTCGCGGTGTTCCAGCGGAGCTGACGCTTCGCAGGTGGGGGGCGAACCCATTTCCCGCCGCCTATCTGGAATGTGATGTAGCTATGGTCGCTACCGGTGTAATCACCCATCACCTTCCAGTCCGTGGCTTGGGCTACCAGGTCCTACGATACCAACGTGATATCTGGTATGGATTCCCCATAGCTCGGCCGACGGTAGGTCGGCGTGGATCCCGTGTTCAACACGACGAGACCCAGCCTGTAGGCCATCTCCACGACCAGTTTCCCTCTGGCATCTGGCCGTGGCATTCCCCACTCGCAGGCCCTGGCGTTGAAGTCTCCGGCCACGACAAGCCTGCCCGGCCTGTCGCGGATGGTGTCTTCCAGTACGCTCAACCTCTCCCAGAATGTAGCCATGCTAACATTCGGCGAGAGGTGGACTGAGACGTACGTGGATCCACCTCCCGAGACCCAAACATGCCCCTCCGCAGCCCCGTGGGAGTCTACGCGCAATTTGCGGGGGTCGACCACCCAGACCGCGGATGTTCCAGGACGTCGCTTAGCCAACCTGAGCAGTCCCGATTTCGGTACTGCTCACTCATCAGCACGACGTCAGCTCGCGTCTCCATCTCGAGCTGCGTGAGGAAGTCGTCGGCCAAGCGACTCCTGTTCAGGTTGCCCTGGAGGACGTTCAGCGCCATTGCTTATGTTCGTTTCTTGGAGGACAGTGCCTGCCTGATCGTCCTGCACGCTCCAGAGCCCGCAACGTGTTCGGAGTGCTCCTGTTTCCGTTCTTCGCAGAGTGCGAAGCGAGGTTTCGCTGTACACACAGCCGCCTTGTGTCCGTCTTGACCGCCTTTGCGGCACGCGTTGGACCGATCCGGGCCCTTGCACTCGCGGCGCGAGTGCCCGTAACCGTTGCAGCGGAAGCACCGCTGCACCTCGGTCCAACTCCTGACACTGCAATTAACCCAGCCGACCTTTACTCGGCCTGATTCAATAAGTTTGCGGCCGGCTGGTTCTGCCAGCTCTACCACGGCCCTCCTCTGCTCTCGGGCGTTCGGCGCGAAGACCGTGACCCTCATGTCAGCCCCGGACATATCTTCGCCAAGGCAGCGGCCCACGGCCTCCTCAACCTTCTCCTTTGTGGTGAAGGAGTCGAGGTCGAGGATATCCGCCCTCACCTTGGGTACTAGCCCTCGAACAACGCCGGCTTGGCCGACTGCGGAGAGTAGTGCGTTTTGAAGCGCACCACTGTCACCGCAGCGCCCCAGCTTCAGCAGGACTCCACCCTCTCTTGTCTTCCTGACTTGGCGGATTTCTGCATCCGCCTCGTCAGGGCGTACCTGCAGGCGAATCGTGCCGAGAATGTCGACGAACGATTTGCCGGGGGCGGGCTGAATGCGGACTGCCGTCCTCTTTGACCGCGATTTGCAGTTTCTCTTGCGGGTCTTCTTCTTCTTATCGGCTGCGGTCCCTTGCGCTCGGGGTTCGAGGGGTTCCCTCCCGCTGCCGCTTCTATCCGCTGCGCGTTATTTGGGGCATTATTCCCCTTTTTCCCCTGCTTCGTTTTATCACGACCGTCGACCAGGTTTCCTTCGGTTCCTGGTCGTCGGTAGTCGCTACCATTTTCCTCCGCTTCTCCTCCTGCTCCTCGGGAATTATTGTCTTCTTAAGCTTCTAATGGCGGCACGAGGCCCCAAAGCTTTGCTGTTCCGAGGCTTTAGCCTATACCAGCGATGGAAGGGTACGTATCACCACTTTCAAGGGTCACGTCCGTAGATGTTATGGACGGCGGGCTTGGGAAGACCCCTCCTTCACCGCTGAAGGATCATCAGAAGGGTAAACTGTCCCTTTCGGGAAGCGAACCTTTTAGCCGCTACACCTGTGTAACCAGCAAGCCAGTTACACATGAGCACCGTTGCCCAGCGGGGACCACGTGGAGGTAAGGTTGCCAATACAAGACTCAGTCTCTAGCGGGCATACGTGTCGCCACGTATGAGTTTGGCGTCAGAAGCTCTCGCCGCTGGGCCGTCCATTTTGAGCACCAGTACGCTAATGCGCACTGTCCCACGATGCCGCAATGGGGTTTGCCACATAAGAGCCATTTGATCAACGACGCCGACTCGTGGCAATCCTGTCTTAGCAGCCGCAGCGGTGGATCTTGGTTTCTCTTCCGAAGAAGGTACTTGTGGCGGGAACCACGAAGAGGTGTCCACTTGCTAACTAGATCTACATAAGGGCTGATCTCGGATACTAGTACCGGCAAGCCGGCCCGAAACCTCAAACGATCGCCACTTAAGAGAGTCATAGTTACTCCCGCCCCTGCTCCTCGGGAATCGGCACAAGCGCGCTTGTGCGCTTGCGGTCAGCCGAGGGGGTCGGAGTCTCGGAGTCTTTCGGTTGTGCGGTCGGTAGCATCCGCAGCAGAACACCGTGCCAGTTGTTGGAGGCTTCACGGATGGCCTCCGTAGCCGCGGAGATGACTTCCACCTCGTTCTTCAGCACCATGCTGATGTTTTTTTGCATGCCCATGGCCTTTCGCATTGTCGACAATGCGTTCTCCATGAGCTTCAGCTGACGCCGAGAACGAGCGTCAGCTGCCCTAATTTGAGCACCCCACGTTGTATCCTTCGTGGGCCCGTCGTTATTTTTGCCGACGTCAAGCGGCGCTGACGTCAGCCTCCTGTCGTCGGCCACCGAGCCGGTGCCGCTGCTCGTTCTTCCCCTTCCTGTGGCAGGACTAGCTCCAGCGCGCGCCGCTGGGCTGAGTGCCGGCCAGTCGCTTTCGCCTATAACTCGCGCAGGCAGGCTGCGCGCTAGCCTGCGCCGCGGATCGAACGGATCGAACCCGTCATCCACCGGGACAGCGGCAGACCGCTGTTCCTCTCCCCGTTCTGTTTCTATTTGTTGTAATGAATCCATAATAATATGTTTGTTATTATTACGACGGTTCGCCCATCATGGGAGCCGAACCGCGGTGTGGCTTCTATCCCCGCTGGTCGTAATTCCTAGTCACGGGTGACGGAACCGAGAAGCGGCTTGTAAATGATGCTAAAGCTTTGAGGTCACCACTATCGAAGGGACGCACCGGTACCCGACCCGGGTATTGTCCCAACCTCAGGCTAGACGGCGCGGCAGATCACCCCAGCCGCCAGGGTACGAGGAAATACCGACCAGGTAATCGTCCATACCTGCGCCCAGTTAATAGTGCTTCAACCCTCGCATAGGCTCCTATCAGCGGAACGTGAGCGGTTCTCTCACGTTCAACGTGCGGGTTCACGGGAACTTCGCTGGGATTTACGCCGGAGCTTACGTTCTCCCTTATTACTACCGCAGAGGTCAGGTACTAACATCACGTGCCGCCACGGTCGGGGGTTTACTACTCCCCCTTGGTTAGTCTGCGAGGAATATCCACATTGCGCCAGCTGCAGCCCATTCATATCACCACCATTCGCACGTGCATTCATACGTGGGCAGCCCTTAGTTTTCACCGTTCCGAGCGAGCCTTACCGGCATTGGTAACCCTTCGGGAGACTAGCTCCCTCCGGCATAGCCTCAAACATCACCACGGCTACTTAAGCGCCGGCACCACGACAACGTGACTGCCGAAGCAGGGATTATTATTATTATTATTATTATTATTATAATTATTATTATTAATATTATTGTTATTATCATTATTATTACTATCTTTTACCATCTACTGTATATTTTTTCATTCTCTCGTACTAGCTTCTTGTTCCGTCGCGCGAACACGGAACGACGCGTAAAGGGAGTCGTAAACCTTTAGAAAGCCCTTCGTCCATTCGCAGCTCGGAGAAAGTATTTTTTGTTCGAGCAAGCGGCGAGGGGCACACGTGTTTTGCAGCCGCTGGGCCTAACGGTAAACATTCGGACCGTGGCCAGCGGCCTGCTCAACACCCGCTGCACGGTTGCAATAATCAACCCCCCTTGGAGACACCCTCGAAAGGAGAGTGGATGACGTCACGCGAAGCCAGGAAAACCCCAAACGCGCGCGGGCTCTCGCTTCCGAGGCGTCCCACAAAAAGCGGGCACGAGAATCGCCTCGGTCCGAGAGTCCCGCCATTTGGGACCGTCGCGCCCGCATTTTTCCGGTTCGCTGATCGGCGCTTCGTTCAAGCGACCAACTAGCTTCGACGCGGGGTTTGACCTCAGCGAATCGGAAAATGCGGCGTCACCACTGCCGCGGGCGTTCCGTCAACGCGGAAGGCGACTTCCGGCGAGTGCGAAGCGGGGGTGAGTTTGGGTCTCCAAGGGTCAGTCGTTCGACAACTAGCAACGAGTATCGAGCTAGAAAAAAGTTAAACCGCCCATCGTTTCGGGACACCAACCGCATTATCAAGTCCATCGTTCGAAACTCTGTTCTAAAACACTTGTCTTACATTAACTTCGCGGAAGCAAGTCGCGAGGAATCGTGTGCCGAAAGGGCTAGCTCGGGATTTACGACCCCCCGATCAAGGAAAAATTCCGCGCGGTGAATTCGCGACGCGCGACATTACACTTCTCCAATTATAGCTATGAGGCTATTCTCTAGAAGAGTCGAAACCAAAATATTTCATTTAAAAGGCGCACCCACTCTTAGGTCATGTTATGTAACAGGGGTGAGCACCTCACATCTTGCAGTCGCATATCACCGCATCCGTGATCTACGGCACTGCCGTGCACAGGTGACCGAGTCCCAATCACACCGCATTCATCACGAAAGGGAATCATCGTTCCGGAGCTGACATTAGGAGCTGGACATCTGGCCTGGAAGCTGTGCTGTCAGCCGTCTTGAAGCGGCACCACTCGTCGTCGACAACGCTTCGATCCGGAAACAACTCCAGCACGCGGAATCCAGCCAAAGGTAGGCTCGTTATTTCGAATTGCCAATCAAATCCCATTTCGCTATAGATTCTCGTTTCTCTTCATCTTCTCCGATTGCTTAACTTGTCCGTCTCGACAAAATGACGACCCCAATCGCGAGCACGTCCGATAAAACCAGCGCGCGTATCCGGGACTTGAAGCAGAAGCGACGATCGTTCAAATCTCAATGCACGATGTTTGGGAATTATGTCGAAGCTTATCAAGATACCGCGAAGGAGCGCGTAAAACTTCGGGATCGCATTCAGAGGTTACGAAACCAGTTCGAGACATTTACCTTAATTCAAGACGAACTGGGCCTCATCGATAACTGTGACGAAGCGGAAATCGAACGCGGTAATACGACTGACCATTATGACGAGATAATGTCCACAGCAGTCGTGTTGTATGAGCAGCTAGAGCTATCCGCGACTCAATCTCCACAGCTTCCGACCGACCGGGATACACGCAATTCACCCGTGTCGTCGTTCTCGTCATTTTCATTGCCGGTGAATTTGCCAAAAATAGATCTACCCAAATTTGACGGACGAATCGAAACGTGGGTTACGTTTAAAGACGCGTTCAATACATTAATTCATGAGCAACCGGGGTTGAATCGCATCCAGAAATTACATTATCTGAAACTCTCACTATCCGGAAGAGCTGAAGACCCAATCGCAGCGTTCACAATAACTGAGAACAATTACGAGGCCGCATGGAAACACTTGTCAGAAATTTACGATAACAAAAGGGCTCTCGTTCTGCGTCACGCGGCCTTGTTGCGAGAAACACCCGCGATGTCCGACGATTCATCGGAAGCGATCCGAGATCTTGCGAATCACATGCAGCTTCATATCCGATCGCTGCACGCGCTAGGCAGATCGTGGGAAAACTTCGCGAACGACTTGTTAGCCAGTATTGTAATATCGAAGATGGGACCGGATACGCGTAAGGCGTGGGAACGCACCCTATCCAACACCGAGGTACCGAAATTGAACGAAATTTTTAAATACCTCCACAACGCGTCGCATCAATCAAAGAAGTACTATTCGGCAGCTGTTAAACCGCGACCGTACCAGCATCCGGACAACGCAAAACCTCGATCGAATTCGTCGCGTCCGCATAACCCTCGGCCATAAACGCCGCCATCGTATCAACGGCAGCATGTTCTCGTCACAAACGAATCAACGTCACGCGCGCCATCGGTATCTCCACGTTTGCGAAGACGGAATCCACCCGCGCCCGTCGATACCGCGTCGACCTCATCACGATCGAAGGGATCCGCCACCGAAGACGTGTGCAGGATTTGTTCAGAACGTCACGCCGCGTATCATTGTCCGAAATTCATCGACATGGGAGTAACGCAACGAATCGAAGCCGCAAAAAGGGCACGATTATGCATGAACTGCCTCCGATCTGACCATCCGACAGAAAAATTGTAACTTCGGAAAATGTCGTGTCTGCAATCACGCGCATAATACGAAATTACACCAAGATGCACGACCGAATCCGGAACCTAGCTCTTGACTGCAGAACCCAACGAGCTCGCGTTTCGAACATGGCGCCACGTTAATCGCTGACGTACCTGCAAACGGGTTAATGGCCACCGCGATAATTCACGTGATGGATCGCGATCAAAAACCGATCGAGTGTAGGACGTTGATCGATACATGTTCGAACGCAAATTTTATAACGGACGATCTGGCAGCAGCGAAATTAAGGCTCCCCACGAAAAATCATACGACAACAATAGAAGCACTGAACCAGCTCAGCACAATAACAACCCAAATCGTTTGGACAACAGTAAATTCACGTTCATCTAACTTCAAGCGAAGTTTGACCTTCATATACGATACCGCGAATCTCAGGGACCGATTACAGATCTACAAATCGACAGTCGTAAAATTCCG